>JAPQNM010000008.1:4625840-4638340 GCA_029783475.1 Metacarcinus magister
TTTTTTTATAGGGGTAAGAAAGTAACATCTCAAACAAACCTCAATTTCACTGCTATTGCCTGTGTTTCGATTGCTCATGATGCCTTTAATGTTGATTGTGCGAGTGTTTCTAGTGTTGATTGCAGTTTAGTGTTGCCGTCTCGTGTGTCAGACGTGCGGGGCTTCCCTCCCTGCACGGCCCGAGGCAACACGTGACGAGAGAAACAATACAAAAGGTTCTTATGTGTCCCAGGTCACTGATGTGCGTGTGTGTGGAGTTAGAGAGAGAGAGAGAGAGAGAGAGAGAGAGAGAGAGAGAGAGAGAGAGAGAGAGAGAGAGAGAGAGAGAGAGAGAGAGAGAGAGAGAGAGAGAGAGAGAGAGAGCGAGAGAGAGTTTTTTCTGTTCAAGGGCGTTCATGCGTGCGTACAAACGTATGTCATGCATTTCATTACCAAGGAATGATAGAAAAAAATGTACAAAACGATTCAAATCCAGCCTTGACAAAGCATGTAATTTCACTCAACAACTCGATGCCTGGGAATTGCTTTTTTCGCTTTCTAGACGAGGCGCCGTAAGTCAGTTGACCCGCTGATTAGCCTCAAAAATAAGCATATAATTTCTTCGCATCTGAATCATGTAAAGCAGTGTAATTCTGCATGACTGGACCCGAATGAGTTGCCTCTAAGCACAAGGAGTCAGGATGATTTAAAAGATGAAGGATAACTGAGGATTAAAAAACAACAGCATATATTCCAATTAGTGACAAAGGTTATTATTTACAAAGCGTCTGAATTTGTTAAACACTCAGGAACACCATCTGGAGTTGTCAAGATAGAATTTGATGTATCTTAAATCTAGTTAATTGTTCAGAAGTGTGGGAGGAAATGGAGGACTATTGAAAGGAGACTATGCTAAATATAGTGTGGCAGGTATGTGTGTGTACTAGCTCAAAGGGTCTGAATAAGTTTCCCATCGTCTTTTGTTTTGTCCTTAATGCGTATGTGCGCATGTGTCGCGGACGGTGTAATAAAGTAAATGTGTGTGTTGTCTCCTTTACTTTTAGTGCTAAGCTTTATGTGCGTTGGGGAAGGTGGGGGTAGGGAAAAAAAAAGTAGAAAATATGTTGTTTTTAAGTACCCTCACACTCGTTCTTTCGATGCAAGTGAATGACCTTCAACTAATGAATAATTGCATCCATGTATACCTCATTCCCTGCCCCTTGCCCCCTTGCCCCCTTGCCCCCTGCCCCTGCCCCTGCCCCTGCCCCTGCATCTCCCCCTGGATCGCTGCAGCACGTCCAGCAGGAATACATCAAAATTACCATGAATCATCGCACTCATTGTGTTCCCCATTAACTTCCATGAGTTACGTGATGGTGAATATATTGCTTCATGCCGCATAAGCACAGTTTCCTTGGCATTGTGTAGAGTGGCTGCGTGTGTGTGTCTCTCTCTCTCTAATCTCAAGACGTTTGATTAGAAGTTTGTCACCTTGAGCTCGTTGACTATTTTTTTTGTTCTCTCTCTCTCTCTCTCTCTCTCTCTCTCTCTCTCTCTCTCTCTCTCTCTCTCTCTCTCTCTCTCTCTCTCTCTCTCTCTCTCTCTCTCTCTCTCTCTCTCTCTCTCTCTCTCTCTCAAGTATTTGCTATTTCCAGACTTTTCCAGACTTATCATTCCAAGTCTACGGGATTTGTTGACAGTTCGGTGATCAATGCGAGAGAGAGAGAGAGAGAGAGAGAGAGAGAGAGAGAGAGAGAGAGAGAGAGAGAGAGAGAGAGAGAGAGAGAGAGAGAGAGAGAGAGAGAAAGCATCTTGTGATCTTGTGAACAATGAGCCAAGTCGTAGACAGGAGAAGTAAACAACAAAACAAGTCTTTATTTAGGTCCGCGATCACCACCCCTAAAGTTTTTAATCACGACCCTTACCTTGATGGACGTGTGTGAGATCGTTCTGAGGGCAGGGAATGTATGATATCACCACCACGTAAGTCTTTCCAAGTATCTCCCGTCGGATATATAGCGTAGTTCGTATAGTGCTCTGTTATAAATCGTATTTCTTATGCTTCAAGGGGAGGATTGGAGCCTATCGCATCATCATTTCGCAAAAGAACAATGAATTACAACAATAATTCACTTTTTCTCGGTCAGAAAGTGTAGAAATGGGCGTCTAAATTCCAGGTGGGTATGGGCGGCCCTCTAGGTCCCGGTACTAACACAATAATTATAGTTTTGTAGCGAGGAAGGAAGAGCTGAAGTTTAAACGATTCCTGCCCGCCGGCTAGACCCTCGCTGCCAGACGTCACCAGAAAGAGAGAGAGAGAGAGAGAGAGAGAGAGAGAGAGAGAGAGAGAGAGAGAGAGAGAGAGAGAGAGAGAGAGAGAGAGAGAGAGAGAGAGAGAGATTAATTATTTGGGTAAGTTCTTTTTTTTTTGTGTTGAGTGTTTCTACGTTCTCAGCGATGCCCCATAACTGTCAGGTGTTGCTCCATCTTAAACCACTAGGACTGCCCTTTCTCGTTTCTTGTTTCGTTTTATATCTTACGTGTCAGTGTGGATTTATCGTGCGTCAGGCAGCGTGGCGACCTAGAGAGAATATGAGAAATCGTACTTGTTCTCGAGCATATATTTTTGTACACACTTTCATCCTTCCAGTGGTGTGTATTATGCGATGAGATTCCACAGCTGATTACAATAACAAATACCACAAGATGATGATACTTTCCTCTACACATTCTTCAAAGTTAGTTAAGAATAAAAACCGAAGACTGAGACGGCGACGGGCACACAGTTAACTTCCAAACCTTAATGTCTTTTTATGTTAATTCTCGAGGCTACAATAAATCACCCTTTTCCGTCCGTCTTCAGGTACGGTGACTTATCCTCTCCTCCCAGACCCATAACATTACCGGAGACCCCACGGACCAGCGCCGTTATTAAGACCACAAAGGGTCGCTCAGGTTCCTATAAAACACTCGTAAACACTCGTAGGTTTGTTCCTATGAGTGCCCGACCTTTTTTTCACCTTCCCCTTCAACCCCCCCGCTGTTCCGGATCAGGGAAGGCCTTCTAACCGGAGTATACAAGCTAAGCGGACGGTCAGAGTAATTTTCGAGCTCATCTGCAATGCGTAAGAAGTCTCCACTGACTATAAATTTAATGTCCCGGTAAGGTTGGGTTTGGTAGGGACTCGCTCGGTCCCTTACACGTTCCTCTTTGCCTTCATAAATCACTATCCACGAGAAGGTTATCGGTTGTGCCCTATCGTGTGGCATTCGTGCATTGAAGCGTCTGTCCCCTTGAGTGCTCGGCTGCTTGCGTGTTGTGGGGATGACAGCGGGAAATGGCGGGGAAGATTCACAGCTCAACCCGCGTCTCGCATACCAATCTGTTCCGAAGTAAATTGCTGCGGCGTAAACAAGTGTATTTTCTCTTTAACACGGGAGGAGGAACTGGCTAGTTTGTCAAGGATAAAAGTACTCGTGTAGGTCAGGAAATAGCGAACTTGAGGTGAGAGAAAGAGAGAGAGAGAGAAAAAGAGCGAGCGAGCGAGCGAGAGAGAGAGAGAGAGAGAGAGAGAGAGAGAGAGAGAGAGAGAGAGAGAGAGAGAGAGAGAGAGAGAGAGAGAGAATTACACAAGAAACAGCTCAAGTCAAACAAGTCTCCCATTTCCCAGCACCGCCACACAAGGCCACTCGTCTCCCAGGTGCTGGCGGAGACTTCAGCGCTGGTGCAACAAATTATCCGTGGTGCGCTGGGCCAAACGTGGGTGTCAGGACTGATTATAACTCTCCCAGGCAGGATCGAACTCCTTCTGGCAGGCTGTCTTTACCTCCGAGTCTGACTGTTGTGGGAGAGGTTGTCATTAGCTTCACTTACGTTCGCTGTGAGGAAGCCAATCTTTAATTTCTCGTGTATTTGTGGTCTTTTATGAAGCATCACTGTCCATTAACTTCACTTTCTTTATTTATTAATCGTTATTCATGTGCAAGATAAATTTTTTTTCTCTCAAACATAGTCGCTCTGCCCGAGGAGAAATTACTGCACCTTGTTCTTTGAGTGTCAAGTTTATCTGACTTTCAGTAACTATTATTCGTCTCTTATGTAGTTACTTTTAAAGGAACATCTTTCTCGTCTTCTAACTCATCCACCACAACTACCACCACCACCACCACCACCACCACCACCACCACCACCACCACCACCACCACCACCACCATCACCACCACCACCACCACGACCATCACCACCACCACCACCACCACCACCACCACCACCACCACCACCTTCATCGTCACCACAGGGAGCAAGTTGGATCCCGGCAGAGGAAGAGAAACTCAGGCCTCAGAGTGATTACATCTCGACTCCTTCCTCGAAGTAACGCCACCTCGCCCCCGCCTCTCCCGGGCATACCATTACACCCTCGATATCTCCGCCAGTCCGCCTACCAAAGAGATGCCGAACTAATTACATACCGATAGTGCTGGGCTGTCAATTAGTGTGTATATTCATGTAATGGGGCCCTGCTGCACGAATTATATGACAGCAGAGAAAGATAGAGCCGGGAAGAGAGTCCTGCTCCCTCCCTCCATCCCTGCCTCCTGCTCTCCTACTCACTCTCTCCTCCTCCTTCTCCTTCTTCTTCTCCTCCTCCTTCTTCCCACACTCGTATATTCGCATCGTCTGCGCATAATTCGTTTTGTTTTTCGCAGGGATCTTTGGAAGTAGTGAGGGTGAGGTTTGCAGATGTTGTTTTGATCTTTCTTTACGTCTTCCGAGCCATTGAGAAAGTTGTCGTCATTCTCAGTGTAGAATGTAAACAAAGAGAACGTGTGTTTGATTCCGTTGTTTGCCGTATAAATATAAACTGAAAATTCCGTCTAGTTTTAGTGTTTATTGAAGTTCAGGGACATCGTTGTTATTCAATGCCTTTATTGTTTTTCTTTTAAGCCTTATATTGAACAGAAAGTGTCAATATTACCTTGTTCTGTCAGTCTGTGGAGCTCCATAACGTAGGGAAGAACGAAAAAATAATACCTTTATAACCCAAAGGAAGAAGAAAAGAAGAAGATAGGAAATAAAAAAAAAGAAGGAAAGGAAAAGAAGGAAAGAAAAAAAAAAGGAACAGAAGAAAAGGGGTAGAGAAAGAAGGAAAAGAAATAAAAGAAAAAGCAAGAGGGGGAGGAAGAACAGGAAGGGGAGGAGAACAAACAAGACAGCGTGAAAAACAGACGGGAAACACTAAACATAAGTCCTTGGCGAGGGAAGAAGGGTGGAGGGAGGAACAGGAGGAAGAGGTATCAGCACGACGAGAGGAAAGGGGAAGGAGGGAGGGAGGGTAAAGGTTAAGGGGATGGAGGGTAACAGAGGAAGAAGAGAGGCAAGGAGGGAGCCACTCACCTCCTCCCCTAAACAAACGGTTAGTGGGCGGAGGTTAAAAGGGTGTCACTGATGACCGTGTTTAAGTGTTCCGCGGTGTGTGTCTGGGCGGGGAAGGAGCACTAGCGTTTCTACCATTGCACGATTCACTTCTCAGAGCTTCTTCTCAATTGATGCTCTGTGGTGTTAGAGAATGCCATGCGACCCAAGGAAATACGGGTGGTTTTCCTGCAGGTGGGCTATGGGATGTTGGGTTTAGTTGGGGTTTCTACGATTTCACCTTCACCCTCAGTCCCCTTCGCTGCCAATTGCTAGCTCTCACGCGATCAGCTTTGCCTGGTTGGTCAAGGATGCGTCCCTCTGCCCCGGGCCCACCACTCGCACTATCCTTCTGTGTTTAGTCTGATGTTTTCCTCCTCCTCCTCCTCCTCCTTGTCCTTCTCCTCCTCAGCAAGTTGAAGAATCTACTGGAGTGACTTTATGGAGTAATAGAAGACTGCATTGTGCTGAATTAATGGTGGTGATATTTTTTGTAATGAAGAAATGGAGGAGGTATTAGTAGTGGCCGTAGGAGTAATAGGAATGGTGGTGATTGTGGTAGTAGAAGTGATTGTGGTGATACTCTTGGATGTGGTGGTGGAGTAGGAGCATGTGGTAGCAGAAAGGTTTGTTTAGATAGTGGAGTGGTTGTTGCAAGAATGTGGAGGAGGTGGAAGTCTTAGTGGAGGTGGAGGATGAGAGGTAGTTGCAGTGAAGTGAGTGGATGAGAAGAAAGAGAGAGAGAGAGAGACAAAAAAAAGAAAGAGAGAGAGAGAAAGGGGGGAGACGCATCCTCCAGACCGACGCCCTTCACTCAGGCTTCCCCGCTCATCTCCACGTTCCGCTCCAGCACAGGAGAATCCGCCTCAGGTTCCGAGACACAAATCTTCCAAATGACCGCCCGTACTGACCCTTAAGCCGTGAACAGCATCAAACCATCCTGTAAAAATCTAACACACTCCACTTCACCATCACGTAGGATCAGACGGAAACCTAGCATGATCCAAATGATTACTGATCCACATCTTGAATTGATAGAGAAAAAAAATAGCTTCTAATCCACCGTAGGGGAAGAATAGAATAGAAATGATAGTTAACAGCCTCCATCTCAAGACATTTTAAGCTGCAGGGCCATTCACTACACAAGCCACATTGCCTATAATTTGGTATCAAGCATTAAAATGGTAATAAGTGGAATTCATATAATGACCGCCATAACTCAAAGACAGACTAGAATTAATTGATAAGACACAGCTCTTCAAGGGATTCTTTCTTTTTTTGTTCAGTAATTTACGATTCAATATGCAAATGAGAATGGCTGCCAGATCACTCCTCAGCGTATAGAAACCTGTCCGCTATGACTGTACGCACACGCAAACTTACGTACACATACACGCACACACACCTACCTGTACGTACACAAACACCTAACAGGCCATTCTTCAAACTGTGCATAAGTTGGTCACACGCACACTCACACTTCTCCGTGCACACACACACACACACACACACACACACACACACACACACACACACACACACACACACACACACACACACACACACGAGGTACTAATGGTTACGTTTCTATTATTCCATTCCGTATCCGCGGGCGAGGGTCAAATTACTGTAATGATACGAGTAAACGAAGCAATTTGTCTCTACGGTAACCTGTGTGTGGTGAGAGAGAGAGAGAGAGAGAGAGAGAGAGAGAGAGAGAGAGAGAGAGAGAGAGAGAGAGAGAGAGAGAGAGAGAGAGAGAGAGAGAGAATACATATCTATTACCTGTGTTTTCTATTGAATATATACCTTAAAGTTAATAATATAGGGTGTTTTTCTTCGTTGTACCGTTTTGCAGTATCTTTTCTCCTCTTAACTCACCTCTACTCATCCTTCTCTTCATCAGCTCTGTCCTGACTCTTACCTAACGCTTCTAATCTCCGCTCATCACCACCACCACTCCATTCCACTCCTCACTCACTTTATTACTTAACTCGTCACTACACTCCACACTTCACCCCTCACTTCACTCGTCGCTACTCATCATTATTCATCACTTCTCCCGTGAATGATGAATGGGAGGCTGGGAGGAGGAGGAGGGGGGGTAGGTGCACCAGCGTGGTTCTTCAGCGAGTGAGTGGTGTTTGTGGTTACCTTTCTCTCGCTATAGTCCACACAGCTATACGCAGATACTCCCAAGAGAAAGTGGGAGATGGAAGGGGGGTAGACAGGAAGGCCTCGGGGACACTAGGACTGACGCAGGTAACAGAAGCAAACATAAATAAGAAAAGTTCGTACCCTTGCCGTAACTTCTGATGTGTTTCTCGATAAAAAGGTCTGGCATCGCGTGTGTGAGGAAATTGACCGAACAGTCCTCCCCTGGGCATATGTTCTTCACAGGTGCCTCCCTATGCCATAAATCAGTCAGGTGTGACGTTTGAGTCTTACAAGTACGGACTGTGCCATCCCGGCTCGAGGCCTGACGCGGTGGGCAGCGTGAGTTACCGAGGCTGTGACGGGCTGGAGGTGATGGTCTTCTCTGAAGTTATTTATCTAGTTATTGTAGTTGTATTACATGAATATATAACTGTTCAAGAGCTATATAGCTAGATAAGGAAAAAAAGAATATACAAATTCTAAATGAAGAAAAAAGAAGTAATAGTGCTTACTAATAAGGAAAAATCAGTTAGGTTCATCGCTCGAAGGTCTTCAATTTGTAGAAAGATGGAAATCAAAGAAAAACTCAGTTCCAGGACTTATCAGTGAAGTGATGAAAGAGTGAAGATCAGACCACACATCACAAACATTCATACTCTTGATACGAGACCATGTTTTGTTCATATGTGGCGCTGCAGCGAGGATACTAGCACACCTTAGTCCTCGATCTCAATTTCGATAATAGCGACATCGTAAACCACTTAGTAATGATTGTAATCACCACCGGATCCCCAAACCAGCGCCGGGCCCGGGAAGCAGAGCGCCGTACATCGCCTGTATGCAAATGCCAGGGTGTTGTTGCCTAGGTCTCCCTTGGGTGTTGGATCCCCTCAGGACTCGTTCTTCGTTCTTTACAATCACTCTTCCTCTCATTTGGCCCCCACTCCTGAGGCTTCCCGAGGCCCTGAGCTCTCCTGAAGAAGGGAACGTGTGTAGTGTGGGAAGAAGAGAGGGAGGGAGGGAGACAGGTGTTGTGTTCGCTTATGTTTTGCTCAGTATATACTTAAATGTATGATTACTTTTTGGGTAATTTGACTCTGTCCCGTTAACTATTATTTTCCTACAAATTCACACACAGTATACCTTCCCTGCCTCTTTATCTCAGTTATACCAGTTCACTCCGACTATTCTTTCCTGGCCGCTGAGTATTTTGCTGCAGAAACAAAGCCCTACCGTCATAGTCTTGTAAAATAGTTTAATCTTTTCTCACCATGTCATTTATCCTGTGTGGTCTCTATAATCCCTGTATGCTGTGGTTTTGATGCTTTTATTTTACGGCGTATATCTAAACACCTAGAATATTGTAATGACGCTCTTTTTTGTGAGAAATTTGAGTTCCTGTATGAACACTTCACACGCAAACGAAAATATTAGATAAAAGCACCGAGTCTAACTGTCAGTTCATAATGGATTCGTTACACTTCTCCCTCACCTTGATCCGACAGGTAGTATGAAATGATGACGGATGGAACTTATTTCAGATTCGTAATGTAGGAAGTACCATTCAAATTATAGTAATTGAGGACAACCCCATCCTAAGCCGAGGTTATGATTAATGATCCGGACGCCACCGACCCCCATATGCTCCTTGATACCACGTCCGTATGTCTCAAGACTTGCAATTCTCTGTGGTTTTGGCTTTGATGTAGATTATCCTCTTATTCACGAAAAATAATATACTTGATTTGGAAGTTGAAATTGCCAAACATTCTCCAGACCACAATGAGAAAGCAAAATATATAAAACTTTCAGTAATTTGCATAGCATTAAGTATTCTTTATAACTACATGATACATATTCTTGATATAAAAATGACATATAAACGAGAAATAACACAAAAGAATAACAAAACACGTATATGCTAACATACATACACAAACACGCACACAAAAGATGGATAGAGACAGACAGACAAACAGACATGATATGCATACAGACACAACAGACATGCAGACAGACACAGAAAGGAACCTCCAAACTTAGCGTGACCGATGAGGAGTAATTACGTCTGTGAAATTCATGGGGAAAAACGGGGATAATTACAAGTTCCATCGTCCCTCATGAGGAAGCCCATCACACCCTCACACCCTCACACCCTCACACCCTCACTCCCTCACTCCCTCACTCCCTCACTCCCTCACTCCAGCGGGTGGGATGTCACGGTGGGGAAAGCCAGAGAGGGAGAAAGGGAATAGGAAGAATAAAAACGCAAAGGGAAAGTAGGTATGATAAAAAATTTGAAAAAAAACTATAAAAAAATAAAAGACGGTTGAAAAACAAATGAAAAACGAGTGTAAAAGCAAAAAAAAAAGAGTGAGTAAATGCGAATAAGTTGGGAAGACTGAAGAGAAAATCTAAACAAAAGGTAAATCAGGGTAAACAGGAAGAAAATACGAGGATAGTCCAAACACGAAGTGAAAGGGAAAGTAGAATAAAGGTAAACTGAAAGAAAATTAGAAACTGAGAAAAAAGAATGAGATATAGATAGATAGATAGATAGATAGATAGATAGATAGATAGATAGATAGATAGAGAGAGAGAGAGAGAGAGAGAGAGAGAGAGAGAGAGAGAGAGAGAGAGAGAGAGAGAGAGAGAGAGAGAGAGAGAGAGAGAGAGAGAGAGAGAGAGAGAGAGAGAGAGAGAGCTGGCTGGCCGACAAGCTGAGTGACTGATAGACAGAGCGTTAAATACCCAGATAGATAACAAACTGGTACTAATCACTGGGACCAATAGAGTTATGTGAACGTATATACAGGCAGAGAGGGACCACCTGATAGATTGATTCATACACATCTGTACCAATTAACATTTGGCTAGATAGGCGGGTAATGATAACTTGCTGTAACGCTTTCATCTGATATCACCTCCCTCTACCACCACCACCACCACCACCACCACCACCACCACCACCACCACCACCACCACCACCACCAACTACCAGACTAGAATATTGATTTCGTTATTTCGTTTTTTTTTTTTTTTTCATTGTTTTGTCAGGTTGAGTTTTTTTTTATTGTAGATTTTACTTTGGTAATGTTTAGTTTAATATTTGAAAGTATGTTATGAAGTAGATTTCATTCAATTGATCAAACGAAAAACAGAGATCACACTTATCCTTTTCCCCTCTGTTTCCATCCTTAATTTCCTTCCCTTTTTATTTCACCATTTTCTTCTCTCAAAACCACACCAACGTTACGTACCAAATACTTTCTTTCAATAATTTTCTTTATTTCAAACTAGTTTCCTTATTTTCTTCAACTCTTATAATACTTGCACTGCCCCCCTTCCCTCCCTCCCTACCTTCCTCCCTCACTTGCCTTGGCGCCCTAGGAATTATCTCGAGTCAAAATTCATCACACATTACATCGTCGTTTCGGTGGATGAAGCTGCAGAGAACTGGCTTTACCCTCACAGCGGCGGCGTCCATCTCCCCAACGAGCAATCAGAACTGGAGAACACGTCCCGCTTGAGCGAGCCAGAGTTCCTTCCTGTCTAGTAAAGTGACGGCGATCGCCCTTACTTCGAGTCAACATTCCCGTCTTGTCCGCGAACCGATGAGCTGCCGGTGCTTGGACGAGAAACAAAGGAAACAAAGGAAGTAATGGACTCACTAGACAACTTTGAGTCCACGTGGTATGAAGGTCGAGTGATGCCACGCCTTTGCTGTGTGTTTGTCTGCCTGTCTATCTTTCTATCTGTTTGTCTCTATCTCCCCGTTCGTATTTCTTCCTGTTTGTATCTTTTTTTCTCATTATTTGAACGTGTTACGGTCTATGATTATGTATGTCTGTCTGCCTGTCTCACTATTTGCATATTTGTTTGTTTCTCTTCCGCACTATTTTATTGTTTCACTGTCTATATGTCTGTCCGTTTGACGTTAAGTTGTCATTTGTTGCCTGTTTGTTTAGCTAATACCTTTGCTCAGAAATATAAAGCACGTTACATTTACTCCATTACCATCGCCACTACAACACCAATACCCCAACACCAACCACTACACCACCAAGTCACACATAACACCACCACTACAAGCACCACAGCACTGTACATTCCACTAAGAGAAGAAGACACTATAACCATCCTCTTTACACCCGAACTATTGCAACCCACATCATAAACCCACCACAGAATCACCACGCCAACTGCACCTCTACCACCACCACCACCACTCCACCGAAGAAAAAAAAACCCACATCATTCATAGGTAAAACCAAAACAACAAAAAAACATTCCAGCTATTAGTTTTTTTTCCTCCAACACCACCACCACAACCACCACCACTACCCTTTTCAAGATGGAACGAGTGGAGTGACTCTGTTTTCGCTAATTGTGAGTTAGTTCTGGTCTACCTCCCTCACGCGAGCCTCAGTTTAGTAGCAGCGAGATTAGCACAACAATACCTGCCAAGTAATATATGCGTCTGGCTCCTTCTCATCCCCACGCCCGCTCCTCTCCTTCCCATCACGCCCTTACCACCTCCTCTATACATTCTTTTATTCCCCTTCCCCTTTCCTCCTTACTCTCTTTCTCTCTCTTTCTTTTTCTTTCTTCTCCATCCTGCTAGCTCGTCTCGTAGATTTGTGAGTATATCTTCAGTTTATTTTATTTTCATCTTTGTGTAAGATGTAATAATTGTATGTAATGATAAGTTGAATGTGTCAGATCTCTTTTTTTTTTTAAGTGAATGGTGGAAAAAATCAGGTGATGAACTTCAGATTATTTCAGGTTTACTTTCATTCTTTGTATATTTGTATTCTATCGGAACTTTGTAAAGGTTAATTTATGTCTTTATTTTCTGACTCTTTCTTTTTCTATATATCTTTTATTATTCTGTTTTTCTTTCTTTTATTTAGGTCGATACTCCCGGTTTGGTATATTAAGTTATAAACCA
>JAPQNM010000008.1:4643340-4670840 GCA_029783475.1 Metacarcinus magister
AGTGTATCTCCCGTGCAATGATGGATATGGCGGGAGATGCTGACTCGCTTGCCCATAAGGTCCTGCCCTCTCTCTCTCTCTCTCTCTCTCTCTCTCTCTCTCTCTCTCTCTCTCTCTCTCTCTCTCTCTCTCTCTCTCTCTCTCTGTGTTTTTTTTCTTTTTTTAGTTTGTTTCGTTTTTTTTTATATTCTTTGTTTACATTTTCTTCATTGTTTTTCATAATTTTTTTTTTCTTTATTTCATTTTATTTTTCTTCTCGTTTTTGTTAATTAAGCTATAACTTTTTTTTTTCAAATCTCTTCGTTCAGCTTTCTTTTGTACGTGTCATTATTATGTGAACATTTACTTATTAACCCACTCACTTCCCTCCTCCTCCTCCTCCTCCTCCTCCTCCTCCTCCTCCTCCTCCTCCTCCTCCTCCTCCTCTTCCTCTTCCATGATTAAGTTTTAATTATTCCTTAGAACCAAGTGTCGAGTGGCTCTCATATATTTAGAGTGACTAGATCCATCAGAGAGAGAGAGAGAGAGAGAGAGAGAGAGAGAGAGAGAGAGAGAGAGAGAGAGAGAGAGTTGGGTGGTTGCTTGCTTTGACTGGGATGCTTAACGTCATAGAGATCAGGTCTTCTTTGCTTGTTTGTTTTCTCTTCTTCGTCAGGGTTCAATTAACAGTACTAATGACGTGTGTTAAAGTTGAAAACACTGATACCGAACATGCTTTTACAAACTCTTACAGACGTTAGTAGATAAGGAGACGTGGATGTGGATATAGAAGAGTGAAATAGTAAGTAACAGTACAAGGCAGTATATGAATGTCTAATTTCTATATATTTTGTCCTTTTTTATAACGGGTAATATGATAAAAAAATTTGATCTGATATTCCTATTACGTCATGTGGGAGTAAAAAAGTTATCACGGTAGAGGTTCCCAGCCCTCCGCCTTCTTACACCTCGACGAAATGAAATGGTTGGGCACTCAGATCAGGCTGACTATCAACACCCACTTAGAAAAGAGTCCTGAGTAACCAACCCTCCACGATGCGTATGAGACGGAGCAGAGAAAGGCTCTCTACGCCTTGAAATACCGCCTGACCACACGCTCCCCCATCCCACCCAACACCCACCTCTCTCTCTCTCGCTCTCTCTCTCTCTCTCTCTCTCTCTCTCTCTCTCTCTCTCTCTCTCTCTCTCTCTCTCTCTCTCTCTCTCTCTCTCTCTCTCTCTCTCTCTCTCTCTCTCTCTGTATTGGAAATAGATGACCTTGAGTTTGTGGTCAAAGATTAATTAGATGTTAAATCATTTCTTTGGTTTTACAAGTTTTAGAGAAATTCTTTGAACACTTCTATCCTCACCCCCACCCCCCCTTTGGTATGTACTATGTGAAAGGGTTTGAGAGAGAGAGAGAGAGAGAGAGAGAGAGAGAGAGAGAGAGAGAGAGAGAGAGAGAGAGAGAGAGAGAGAGAGAGAGAGAGAGATAATCATTACAATAAATCACATTCATCCTGACGACGCCAAAGTGCATTAGGTTTGTTGTACCTTGATAATGAGTAGAGATAAACGAAGCAACTGGAGACTAATGAACCGTAAAGAAACAACAATAACACGACGGAGAGAGAGAGAGAGAGAGAGAGAGAGAGAGAGAGAGAGAGAGAGAGAGAGAGAGAGAGAGAGAAAGAGAAAGAGAGTGGTGGTGGCCTCGTGAAAGATAAGTTTGTGATAGAGAACTTCATTTCTTCTCCGGCTGTTCACTATCATGACAGTCCTACTCATACCTCCTCTCCCTCCTCCTCCTCCTCCTCCTTCTCCTTCTCCTTCTCCTCCTCCTCCTCCTCCTCCTCCTCCTCTTCCTCCTCTTCTTCTTCTTCTCTTCTTAATTATCTACCTTCTATTTTTTTTTTTTCATCTTGCTCTCCAGTTCTTTTCTATACTTCCTTCTTCTTTTCCTCCTCTTCTAATCATGCACCATCTCCTTCCTTTCTTCTTCATCCTCTCTTTCTTATTCTTATTCTTCCCTCCTCTTCCTCCTCTTCCTCTTCCTCCTGGTCCTCTTCTTCTTTCCCCTTATCATTCCTCCTCTCCTATTCAATAACAGTCATTTCAATCACTTCCACCCTAACACACTCTGTCTCTCATGTGGTCATCGTATTCCTCTCACCCTCTCTACTTCATCTTTCCCTTTGCCGTTATCACCTCTCCCCTTCTCCCTCCCTTCTCTCCCCTACCTCCCTGTACTTTCCTTTCCTCCGTCGTCCCACGTCCCACCGGCCCCTCCTCCGCTAAGAATTAATGAGTGGTGATACAAGACGTGTGTATAGATGGTGATGAGTGATGAGTGATGAGTGAGTGAGTGGTGGAGCAGCATCACCTCAGCGCCAATCGTGTCATTTAAGAGAGAGACTTGGGTGTTGATTTTTTAATACACGTGAGTTGGTTTCAATAAGATGGTAATATTTTTGAGCAAGATAGAGAGAAAGAGAGACAGAAAAAAAGAGAGATTGAAGGATAGATTGATTATGTAGGAATATATGATGCAGTGGTCTTCCTTCTTCCTCCTCCTAAACCTTCCCTTCCTCAACCCTTTCCTTCCACAAACCCTTTCCTTCTCTCCTTCAATTTCCCCACATCACTCCTTCCCTTCCTCCTCTCCCCCTCCCGCCCTTCTCAGCAGACCCGCTCGTGTACACAAACACTCCGCCCCACAAGCGATCCTCCCCACCGCCCACGACCAACACCTACTCACAAATCCTCGCACAGACTCACTTACCCAAACAAACTGGCTCAGTAAGACATCACGCAGACGTCAGGAGGCCAGACGCGACACTCCCTTCTGCTGTATCGCATCCTATCGTGTTCTCAAGGGAATAGCCGTGTGCAGAGCGCCTCAGTCCTTCCCCAGGGGCGTAGTGTGACCCCCTTTCCCGCCCTTCAGTATGGTATTTATGGCGATAAGAAGGGTGTGAGGGACTGCCCGCTCGCTCTCTCCCGATCCATTGCACTGCAGGGTCTTGGTTGTCTCGCCTTGCCTTAGACGACCTGTGAGTCTTGTGGTGTGAGTTAGGTAATGATAAGGTGCTATTACCAGGTCTGAAGTGCTTGCTGTATGGGACGGTGTGGTGGTAGTAAGGGTGGTAATGATAGTAGTAGTAGTAGTAGTAGTAGTAGTAGTAGTAGTAGTAGTGGTGGTGGTGGTGGTGTTAGTGTGGATTTTATTGTTGAAATTAGCTAATACTTGTAAAAAAGAATATCCGAACAGCTAAACAAAGGTCTGTGTGTGTGTGTGTGTGTGTGTGTGTGTGTGTGTGTGTGTGTGTGTGTGTGTGTGTGTGTGTGTGTGTTTGTGTGTGCGTGTGTGTGTGCGTGCATGAGGACACAAATACAATCAGATAATCAGACATGCTTCCACAAGGGCGTCACGGACATACATGAGCCTTGTGTGACTCTCCGGGGGACGTGCGCGCGATTCCTTATTGAATGATGGTGTGGTAGGCCGAGGCGGGCGGCGGGAGGGGTGATGGATGCCCTAATAGGCGTCGCGGACAGTCGGCGCCTGAGATGTCCAGGTGAAAAAGTGTGGCGTGCCGGGTGTTAATTTTTCACCCACACTTCTGAACGCGAGCGGAGGGGTGAGGGGCACGGGAGGGCGGCTGTGCTTAGCTAAACCCACAGGAAGAGCTGACGCGTGAATGAGGGGTTGTTTAAGCAGGGTGGGAAGACGGATTGGACGATGCTTAATTATACCGCACAGGTGAGGCAGCACGGGCAGGTAACGATGCTGAATTACCTACGGATGACATGGCGGTAGACTGACAGTGGCATGTTTACAACGGTGTAAGCCATTACTGCACGTTAGCTTGTTATGTAGTACGTGTGAAGGAAATTTAATATTCAGTTAGTATATTCTGCTGTCTTGATAATTCTGAAAATATTTGTGTGGTGTATTTGCCTCTTTAATTCACCTCCAGCTTGTCTGCAGATATTTTTTGTCAAACTGTCAGTGTAGAGACGGACTCATCTGTAATGGCATATGTATGTTTTTAATTTGATCTATTGATTTCGTAAACAATAACAACAAAAATGAGACAAAACAACCACTCAACCAATAGCAGTAGAAACTACAACACTTTAACTTCATAACAACAATAACAATGAAAGAAAAAACACAACTCTACTTGAATTCAATAACTTAACATCGTACAAGTCTAGATTCTCTTCACCAAATCTTGTTAATATCTGGCCTCGAGTCACGATTACACGAAGCAGGAGGAGCTTAAACGAAACACAACTGAAACACTAAAGAACCAGACGCTGCCACACACACACACACACATCCTGAGGCTCGACGAGAGAGCATCACACACCTGTCAAGTTTTTCCCTTAATCAAACATCACCTAAAACTGTGACCCAGACCGATGACCTCATGACTAGCGAGACTCCACGTGACCCGCTGAATGCCGGACCCGACCCAACCTTCAGGCGTGACCAATTACGGCCATTTATCAAGGTTATTCAGGTTATTCATCAAGGTAGGTAGTCGGTGTTCACATTATCTCTCGTCGCGGCAGCCCCATTAGCGATCCCTCGTGGCGTCCCTACGACCCATTAGAGACTCGCGATTCAGATCCATTAAGAGCCATTAGGTCATCCTCTAATAATGGCAGTTCAGCTTCATCCCAAACTCTTAGATAACACATTGAAATCCAGTTGTGATTTGTCAAACTCCCTGACGTCTCCCTCTCCCTCCCTCTCTCCCTCTCTCTCCCTCCCTCCTCTCCCTCCCTCTCCTCTCTCTCTCTCTCTCCTCTCTCCTCTCCTCTCTCTCCTCTCTCTCTCTCTCTCTCTCTCTCTCTCTCTCTCTCTCTCTCTCTCTCCCCTTCGCCTCTCTAGCACCCTTTACTCCTTGCTTCCCTCTAGTACCTTATGAGTTATGCATAAAAAACTCCCTTTGTCTTGTGTTAGGTCCTCCCTCGACGCCTTCCTACAGCTTTTATTATCGTTTTACGCTTTTCCACTCCTTTCTGCCCTCTGCGAAAGACGCCAACGCATGTCTTCAGCCTTTTTTTTTTAATCCACTTTACGTCCTCTTTTTACGCTCCTTCACTCTTTTGTTTTAATTCAAAATACTTCCCATTTTTTTTTCTCCTCTCCTCTCTGAACCTCGCATCACATCCTCCACATGGCACCTGCCCAGACACACCCTCCCTACGCTCTCCCTACACTCAATTCCACCCTATCATCCTCGTCTTACATCATTTCTACACCCTTCCTGCACTGTGTCCCTCATCCCACACCCTCCTGACACTCCCTGCCTCCACTCACATCCTGCCTGACCCGTCCTGCGCTCGCCTACACTTTCCTACATCGTCCTGCGCCGTAAAACTTATTTCCAAGATGATGATTGCAAAGAGGCGTGTTTGCGCGTTCATATTTAATTGGTCGGAAGCGTTTGTGGCGAGTGGTTGTGTGTTTGCTCTTCGTAGGCAAACAAACGGAGGTCAATATTCGTGTCCTCTACATTTCTTCTTCTTCTTCTTCTTCTTCTTCTTCTTCTTCTTCGAGAGAGAGAGAGAGAGAGAGAGAGAGAGAGAGAGAGAGAGAGAGAGAGAGAGAGAGAGAGAGAGAGAGAGAGAGAGAGAGAGATTTTTTTTATCTCTGTTAATAGTGTTGGGAGTTTATTAAATGTGATGTTTAATGTAGTACAAGACTGCTCTCTTATTTCACAGAACTAAAAGGTCATGGAAGTACAACGGTGTTCGATTTGCGGCTAGAATAAGCAACTACTATATAACATTCTCTCTCTCTCTCTCTTTCTCTCTCTCTCTCTCTCTCTCTCTCTCTCTCTCTCTCTCTCTCTCTCTCTCTCTCTCTCTCTCTCTCTCTCTCTCTCTCTCTCTCTCTTTTTGTTTGTTTGTATGTGTGTCCTATCATTTTCTATGTTTTAAGTTTATATTCTATCTGACTGGCTTTCTCTGCAGTTCATGTTTATTCACATTTTTTTTACATATTTATTTATAAGATGTTTACGTCTTGGTATGTGTCGCCGTAATTGGTTTTCATGTTTTCGTTAGCATGTAAAGACTAGTATAGCAATGTTCCCTTCCCTTGCACCTCCTACTGTACACTAAGTCTTACAGTCTCTGCGGGGAACACTGCTGATGCCTAATATGAATACAATATAGTATGTATTGCACTTTTTAACCATCTTGCAAGCCCACAAGAGGCATTCCTATATTTCAAGATCGTATCTGTAGCATCCACTTCAACTGATAGTCAGATGCAACTTTATTAATTATAATTTGTCGATTTTATGGGTCTTTTGACCATAACAAGTTGGCAACCTGGTCCCGAGTAAGAACTCACCTGCGCAAAGGTGAACCTGTACAATAATTGTCCTGAACCTGCTGGTCTCTGCCCGCCCTTGATAGGTGCAGACCAGTGATCAGCAGACACTACCGACCCTGTTCCAATGGTAATAAACATCTGCAACCGTATATTTATAATCTCTGGACACAAGTAAGCGAGTGATTATTACCCTAACCAATACGCGTCCGTTTATAAACACTGCCCAAGTCACCTGTCAGCTCTTTGAAAGGAACAAAACTATGGAAGCAAATAAAGATTATTTAGTTGAGAAGACGTGAGGACTATAAATAAATGTTTCAGCATATTATTTCTTGCAATAAGCTGTAATTGAAGAGGAGGATTTGTTGAGTAACGACAGGTATTCGCTATGATTTCAGGTTATGGATTACAGTCCTCTTCACATTGTCGTTATGAACTGTATTTATCGTTTTACAAAAGCCAGTTACTTTTTTATCGAGGATAAAAAGTGACATAGAAGGTCGGTGGTGAAGATGCATCTGACAGATACCAGAAACGCGCGGCTCCCGTCCTGCCCCTCCAGGCAACAGGAGGTTGCCACCGCCTTCATCGTCTCCTGTCATAGGTGCAAGCACCTTGCCAAGGGCGTGCAGGTGAACAGCTCCACCCTTGTCGCCTCCGTGTGCCGCGCCCCGCCGCGGGTTCTGAACACCAACACCTGGGCTTCCCGCTGAGGCCACGACCATCCAACATACTATTATAATCAGAAGGAAGTGACAGGGCGGCTGAGGCCCCAGGCAGGACACCCACACCCATCACAGCCTCCTTGTTCGAACATCCTAAATGTCTGAATGTATAGTTTTAGTTCTTGTTTTGTCAGACTTACAATAATTATGTTTGTTATTGTATCAATTTTTATTGTCATTCTTATTTCTACCATTATTATCAATAATACTGTTATTATTGTTATCCTTAATGTTTATTATTGATGATATAATCATTATCATTCCTATTATTATTAATATCATTATCATCATTATTATCAATATCATCATTTCAAATTAAAAACAAAGGAGATGAAGAGAGAAGGAGATGTGGAGGGTGACAGGAGGAAGGGAGGAAGGAGGAGGGAGGAGGAGGAGGAGGAGGCAGGTAGGAGCCGCAGTCTCCGCCCCCTCGACCAGGTAATTAGCAGTCCGTCGCTTGAATGACTCATTAGCTTGTGTTAATTGTTCCCAATGTGAAGACGTGTGTGTCTGACAAGCTCGCCCGGTAACTCACTTGCCCCTCCCTTACCAAGGATATTTTTCCTACGCTCAGACTGGCTTTCTCTCTCTCTCTCTCTCTCTCTCTCTCTCTCTCTCTCTCTCTCTCTCTCTCTCTCTCTCTCTCTCTCTCTCTCTCTCTCTCTCTCTCTCTCTCTCTCTCTCTCGCTCTTTTTCGCTCATTTATTCTTATCGTTCGTCCTTATTATCAACTTTATTGCTTCATATCTTGTTTTCTTTCTCCTTTTTTTTCTTCTTCTTTATAATTCAGACATGATTCATTGTGTTTATATTCCTGTGCCGGTTTGAAAGTTAACCTTCAGCTGTGTATGTGATTATACTGTATAATGACAATACATTTTCATGCTCAAACCTGCAGCTGTTGGTTAATCACGTCATCTTCAGAGTTCATTCTTCCTCCTTTTAAATGTCATCAAGCTTCTTACCTTGTTCAGATTTGCATTGTTATGAATATGTGTTGAGATATGTGCTTTCTTTTGTTCATATTTAAGACCTGGTGGCTTCTAGTTTATAGACGGATACTTCAATATAGTTTTCTTGCTTTAATATGCATCTCTCTCTCTCTCTCTCTCTCTCTCTCTCTCTCTCTCTCTCTCTCTCTCTCTCTCTCTCTCTCTCTCTCTCTCTCTCTCTCTCTCTCTCTCTCTCTCTCTCTCTCTCCTTTATCTTTCATTTTTCATTCACTACTTACATTATCTCAGGCTCAAATGATCTCTTTTTCCTCTCTTATTACTGCCTTCAGGTCTTCTTTTCCTATCAATTCTTCAAACTCTCCTAATCCTCTTCTCGCAAAGCTTCAAACTCCTTTTATTTCTCCTCTTAGAGCTTCAAATACTCTTGCATCGGCTTCAAACCCTCTCCTTGAAGCATTACATTTAGGCTTCAGGAATCTGAGTAAGACTAGAGGGGAGAGAGAGAGAGAGAGAGAGAGGGAGAGGGAAGGAGGGAGCTGTTTCTCTCCCTCTATTTCATGGGTCTTTGCCTCCTTCAGATTTTTTCACTCTCTACTCGGGGAACCAATCAGAGGCAACTGCACAGACATATGGAAAAGGCAATTGTGTACTCAGGTAGAAATCATTAAAAGTTGTTACCTTCTTCGGCATGGATGGAGGGAGGGAAAGGAGGGTTGGAGGGAAGGAGGGTTGGAGGGAAGGAGGGTTGGAGGGAAGGAGGGTTGGAGGAAAGGTGCAAAGGGGACGGAAAAGCGTGAAGGGAAAAATGTGTATGAGGGAGAGAGAGAGAGAGAGAGAGAGAGAGAGAGAGAGAGAGAGAGAGAGAGAGAGAGAGAGAGAGAGAGAGAGAGAGAGAGAGAGTAAACATATATATAAAAATAGGTACAAAGAACTCACAAAACAAAAATAATAATAATCAGACAAACAGGTAGATAGACACTTAACTATATATAAATCCACAGGTAACTTAAAATTCGAACCCATAAAAAAACACGACAGATAGGAATAAAAAAAAAACAGGAAACGAGACGCTGATGACATCTTGCTTATTTTATGCTTTCTTCGCGTCGCTGAGAGATGGGTGAAAGCGACTCAAATTTTCATCATTACTTCATTTCTACTCCCGCACCACCGACCCCTTGGGAGCCAACGTCAATATAGAGTTAAGTCGAGTCGATACACATTAGGATGAGGAGGAGGAAGAGGAGGAGGAGGAGGAGGAGGAGGAGGAGGAGGAGGAGGAGGAGGAGGAGGAGGAGGAGGTGAAGTGGGATGAGAAAGGGCAGAAGGAGGATGAGTTAACAGCAGAAGGAAATGCGTTTCTATCTAACTTAATTTTTATGTTTGTGTTATGTATAATTTTTTGACTCTCGTTTTATCAGTGTTAGGCTTCATTGAATAATTGGTTTATTTATGGTTTTTTTATTCGTGTAGGTGTTGTTTAGTGTTTCCAGGTGTGTTGTGTGGAAGGTGTTTGTACCTGTTGTTATTCTGAGGTGTTTTAATGAGTGTTTTTTCCAGGTGTTTTTGTGTTATTGTGACTGCTCTTTTTTGTATTTAGATTAGGATATTAGTATATTATTTCACTCGTGTTTGTTTTTGATGCTGGTTCTGTGTGGATTTACGGTTTGTTTTACACACACACACACACACACACACACACACACACACACACACACACACACACACACACACACACACACACACACACACACACACACACACACACACAGTATTTCGTATGTTCAGCTTATGCTCGTCTTTCTCACGCCTTTTCTCCCCTAATATAGTGCCACACAGTTACTCTTCCCTCCACTCTTCCATCCTCCACTCCCTTCCATCCTATACCTCCTTCCCTACTTCCTCCACTCCCAGCCTCCCTTCCCTCTTTTCTACCTCGCAAGATGTTTCCTCCACCTCTGTTTTACTTCTGTTCCTCTTCTCTAGTTTACTTTCCCAACCATCCCACCAAAAAAATAATCAAAAATGTACCTCCACAGACACTTCTTTTTTGTTATTGTCGTTCCACATTAAAAGCCTAAAGCCATCCATATGTTATTTCAACTCTACAATTTTTTCATCTTCATTTTGATTTTCATTTAATTTTCATTCTTATTTTTTGTTTTTATTTTCATTTTTACATATATTAATGTTTTGATTATCCTCTTTTTTCTGGGTGTTATTCGTGCTGTTCGTTGCTCCTCTTTACTCTTCCCCTTCCCATCAACTTCTGCATCGCATTCTGGATTCTCATTCAACCCTTACTGAAGACCATACACGAACCACCCCACAGCCTCAACTTTCCATCGTGAGGAGACCTGGAGGGGGCGTGAAGGGGGACACAGGGACGGAGGGACTGCGAGGGGTAGAAAGCCGTGCATCTCCCCTCGTCGAGTCGTCAGTAGAAGCACGAGGTGTCATAACTCCAAGTTTTCTAAGTCATCTTTTCTGTTTTTCTTCTGAGAATATTTTGGCAATTTCCAAGAACAACATCTCGTAACTTAACATGCCTGCGCGTTGCTCCCCCATCATGTTTTATAACAATATAACTAAGACCGTAACACTCGCGACCTAAGCGTACGACTGTCTCAGGGCTTCTCGTGGGGTGATAAGGCAAGAGGCAATAAAGGTCGATGTTCTCCGTGCCTAAATCACCCCCGCTTACGTCCCTTGCGATGTGAAATTCTCCCATCTCGGTCTGCCATCATTTCTTCGGAGCAGCGGGGATTTTACGCCGTTGTGAATCGTAAAATTAAGGTTTTCATTTTGATGTGTAAAAATAATAAAGTGCGAAGCGCCTGAGGGAGAATCCAAGTCTATTAAACGTGAAATAACTTGTAATCTATTTTCTTAGTGGAGAGAATTACAAAGGCTCTGGAGGCTGGGTTGTGTCTGTGTGTGTGTCTGTGTGTGTGTCTGTGTGTGTGTCTGTCGGCAGCGCTCAGGGAGGAAAGAAAACAAGGACGAAGAAAAGGAGGATAAAGAAAAGAGAAAGATAACTGTTCCATAATAGCAAATCTTTTGAAACGATGAAAAGGAAATGAAAGGTTGAAGATAACTCAGACAAACGAACAAGAAAAATGAAGTAACAACGGTGTTCGACAAATTACAAAGATACGAAGGAATTTAATGAATAACAAAAGAATGACGAACCTTTGAACAAAATGAAGGAAAAACGGAATATACATTGTAGTCAGAAAAATAACATACACGATACCTAAACATTGCGAAAGATACACTCGTAGACATATTAAAAGGAGAAACTTGTATTGAAGAGCAAATCGTAAAACTTTTGAGTGTTAAAACCAAAATCCTTTCGAAACACAAAAGAAAAACGAGACAAATTGCAATCAAAAGAAGGAAATATTAATAAAAAGCTAATACAAACGCTCACCACCAACCAGTCCAATAAATACAATCACAATAAAACTTCGATATATATGAAGAAGAAAAAAAAACATCTAGACAAAAAAAAATAGGAAAAGAAATTTGAACTGATGATTTTTCTCTCGTCTCTCTCCTCTTTCCTGTCCCTCGAACCATCCTCTCCCTCCCTGCCTCTCTTCCTTAACCCGGCTTCTCTTCCTTACCCTGGCTTCACCCCCCTCCTCATACACACCTTCTAATGCGTCATCCAGCCACATATTTGCTTTCAAAGTTTGGCTTGGTGGTAGTGATAAAACTGCGCCATATCCTGACTGAGCCACACTGCCCTCAACTCTTTCCAACTTGAAAATTATGGCTGCCAATTTCCTTTGCGCCTTTATCTTAGCCGTCCGGATCCAGCATTTCCGGTCGTAGGGAAAGAGATAAGAAGGTAAAGCAGGAGCAGGAAGAGGAATAGGAGGAGGAAAAAGAAGAAGGAGCAGGAGAAAAATTCGAAAAAATAGAAAAAGAGGAAATGTGAAAAGGAGAATAAAAATGAGGTAATACACGTAAAGAGAAGGAGAAAGGATGAAGACAAGAAAAGAAAGAAAGGAAATGTGAAACAAAATAGCATAAGGAAAATATTTTGCAGAAAATGAATACATGGAGGAAAGAAAGGGGAAAAAAAGAATAAATGTAGATACTTTAAACAAAAACAGATGTAGATAAAAAGAGACAAGCATGAAGAGAGAGAGAGAGAGAGAGAGAGAGAGAGAGAGAGAGAGAGAGAGAGAGAGAGAGAGAGAGAGAGAGAGAGAGAGAGAGAGAGAGAGAGAGCAGGAAGAACAACAGGGAAGGCGGTGATAAACTTCAAGCTTAAGATGTAGAATCCTATTAAAGGTTTCAAACAGTTAGTGGCAGGATATAAATATTAGCAGAACAAGCGTAGTTAGCGAAGAGTCAAGACATCCACGTAATATATGAACGAAACACTAACAAACACAGATGATGAATTAATAAACACGAAATACGTTGACGTAGTAAAAGAAACCATGTGTGTGTGTGTGTGTGTGTGTGTGTGTGTGTGTGTGTGTGTGTGTGTGTGTGTGTGTGTGTGTGTGTGTGTGTGTGTGTGTATGTCTGTTTGTCTATCTGTATGTATGTATGCATGTAAGTTATGTTTATTTCTCTACAATTATACATGTATGTCTATTTTGTGTATTATGTGAGAGAGAGAGAGAGAGAAGAAAAATAAGAGAGAAAGAAAGAAAGAGAGAGAGAGAGAGAGAGAGAAGAGAGAGAGAGAGAGAGAGAGAGAGAGAGAGAGAGAGAGAGAGAGAGAGAGAGAGAGAGAGAGAGAGAGAGAGAGAGAGAGAGAGAGAGAGAGAGAGAGAGAAATGAAAACAAACACACAAACACATGAACAGTGACCAGAGAGGAAAGCGAGGTAATAAATTTTGACGTATCTTTCAAGACAAGCACATGTCTCTCTCTCTCTCTCTCTCTCTCTCTCTCTCTCTCTCTCTCTCTCTCTCTCTCTCTCTCTCTCTCTCTCTCTCTCTCTCTCTCTCTCTCTCATGAATACTCTCTCAAATTCTTTTCAGCTTCAAGACGTCAGATGTTTGTTATTTTCATTACCTCGTCATGTGTTGAAGTTGAGAGAGAGAGAGAGAGAGAGAGAGAGAGAGAGAGAGAGAGAGAGAGAGAGAGAGAGAGAGAGAGAGAGAGAGAGAGAGAATCGTTGAACCTGAAATTTCTTTGGTTGCGTCCTTCTCTTATTTCTTAATTATATTTCTTCTTTTCTTTTGTCTTTCATCATTCTCTTTCTATCTTTTCTCTCCCACCTTTCTCACCTTTCCCGTTATCGCTTTTCTTTCTTTCTACACTCTTCTTTCTGTATCTTTCTTCTATCTTCTTTTGCTTCATTTATCCTCACTTTCATTTCTACTCTTTATTTCGTTTATCACTTCATTATCTTCTTATATTTCCTCTTAATTCTTTCTCCTCTATTTCTTTTTTTCTTCCGTCACTCTATACTGTTTTTTTTCCCTTCTATATTTTCCCCTTCTCCCTCTATCATTCTTTTTTTTCCTTTCTTTATCAACACTTTTTGTTCTCGTTTCCTCCCTTATGTCTCGTTTCCTTCTACCTCTTCTTACCTCTTTCTCCTCTATCCCTTCCTTCCACGTTCTTTCCACACCCATTTCTTTCCCTTCCACTTCTCTTCTTTTCTTTTATTTCTTTTACTTCTTACCTCTTCCTTATTTTTACTCATTTACTCCTTTTCGTGCAATTATTTTTTTTTTATGTCACCCACGTAAAGCAGCGAATACAGATAAAGAAAACGGAGGTAAAGAGGCTGTTTTTCCCCCTTTTTTGGCTTGAAAAAAAGAGAGAGGGAAAGAGAAAGAGAGAGAGAGAGGTTTAGGTTTTTTGGGGGTTAAAGAATAATTACAGGTAAACTTCTTTTTATTTTTGGGGGGTTGGGGGTGGTTTGGGGGGGCAGGCAGGTAAGGCGCTCGTACGTGTGTCCTCCCAAAGAACGAGGGTTATTTTCCTCTCCTGATTTCACGAGTGGTTGAGTTCCTGGGTTTAATATCCCTGAGTTTGCAAGGCTGGGTAAGGAAGGGGCAAGGAAGGGCAAGGAAGGGGCAAGAAAGATGCAAGGAAGGGGCAAGGAAGGGGCAAGGAAGAGCAAGGAAGGGATTAGGAAGGGCAAGGAAAGGGTAAGGAATGGGCAAGGAAAGGGTAAGGAATGGGGAAGGAAGGGGCAAAGAAGGGGCAATGAAGGGGCAAGGAAAGGACAAAGAAAGGGCAAGGAAGGAAGACAAGGAAGGGCAAGGAAGGGAGCAAAGAAAGGAGCAAGGAAGGGGCAAGGAATGGGCAAGAAGGGGTAAAGGAAGGGTTCTAGCATGCTTGAATCTACTCTAACTAGCTTTTGTTTTCTACTTATTATTTTATCTTTTCTGTCTCGGTCTCAGATTTTTCTAGCTCCTATTTCTTTGTGTAATAATATACCATTTTTCCGTTATTATTGTTCCTGCCTTATTTTGCAGAAAGATTAGTACAAAGTTACGTAAATGGGAGGTGGACCTTTAAATTCTGAAGCCATGAAGCTGAAAAGTGAAGTTTCCTTTTCGTAATTCTTCTCATAGTCTTTTATTACCTCGTTTTGGTCACTTTTATATGTTTAGTCTTCATCCTTGCTTATTATTATTATTATTATTATTATTATTATTATTACTATTATTATTATCATCATTATTATTACGATCATTATTATTACTATTATTATTGTCTTCTTTTGATTACCTTCCTACTTTTACTTTCTCCCGATAGTTAGTTAAGAAGTTAGTTATTTTCAAGTTACATTCTATCCCTTTTCGGTGACAACAACAACAACAACAACAACAACACTCGCATCCAGGCAACACTCGGGATCAAGGCAGCACCGAGCCATGGAGAAAGAGAGAAAGAGAAAGAGAAAGAGAGAGAGAGGGGTGGGGGAAAGGGGGTAGAGAGCCGTGCCCATTCAGCCGCGATATTGACGTTTAAATCAGAGCTGGGGCAAAGCTGAGGGAAGCCATTAGACGAATAAAGAAAAAAAAGAAGACCATAAACAGAGATGAAATGATAAACGCCTTTTGTTTGGGCAGCGATCTTATCTTTGCCATTTTGACGCCACACTGAACCCGGTTTCATAAGGACGAGGTTAGGGTTGAGTTGCCTTGCTTCTCCCGCCCTTGCAGACTCCTTCCCTGGCTTGTCCTCGGTCCGGCCTCGCATCCAAATGTTACGATTAGCGTTCAATATGTTCTTTGTTGTTCGCCTATTGTCCTCTTGATATCTTTCTTTGTTGGCGATTTTTCTTTTGTCAGCGTGAAGTGTCTGATTCGATGCTGGAGTGAAGCTTCGTTGGTGCACCTTCAGAGGATGTGGTGAGAGCATTTGCATCAGAAGCGGCATAATTGTGTGTGTCTGTGTATATGTATGCGTGTGTGTGTGTGTGGGTGTGTGTGTGTGTGTGTGTGTGTGTGTGTGTGTGTGTGTGTGGAGGTTTGTTTGTGTTGATTTGCATTAAGTCTTTCCCGGCAGGATTTCTTCATCCTTTTTTTCCTTTTTGAACCCTACTCGTCCCTTCTCTTGATCCCCTCCCACCCACCCGCTACACACACACACAAAAGCTCACTACTGCAATCATCCATCAAAACGCCAATGTTGCTTCCCTCTTCGTATATAAAAAGAAAAAGCTTCACAAACGCTGATTATAAAACATAACATGAACCCTTAATTGCATCTGATACGCCGTTGCAGGAATGAATTTGATGGTGACAGTATACATCAGTGTTTGCGAGTCACTCTAATTACCAGATACTTAAGTGTGCATCTCCCTTCCTTTCTTTCTTCTTTTCTTTCCTCGCTCCCTTCTGCTTGACGAAATACACAAAACTTTTTCATCCTCTATTTTTCTTTCGCTTCCTCTTTTTTTTCTTCGTTCTTTTTTTTTCAAGTGATGTATTTATCTAGTTTTACTTTTCTGTTTGTCATCTTGATATTGTGGCATTGACGATGGTGTTGAAAGTCATGCTTATTCTATATAACTTCCATTCAATCGTCGTGGCTTTAAAATACGAACAAAAAGTAATCATCACCGCGGGACACACGACAGAAAACATGGTACGATAATCATCAAATGCATTCAAATAGAGGAACACAAAAGATGAAAAGAAACTAAGAAAAGAAAAAAAAACTGGCAGCTAACAAAACAGCATTGAGAGAACTAACTTTATAAAGGCGTATATGGGATAAAAATGCAGGTGGGGCAAAAAATAAGACAAAAAAATGACGTGGAATGAGCCTGGAAGTGAGTTGATCCGCAGCACCCGTCCTCAGGAGCAAGCCAACAAGACCGTATCATCTTGACTGGAATCTACTCTGCGTCTCCCGAGCTCACTGTCCATCCGAGGAGCCTTGTCAAGCCTTGTTACAGCCTGGTCATCCTCGCAGCCCAGCCCTTCCTTCCTCCCTCCCTATTTACCCTTCTCTCTCCCTCCTTCCTTACCCTCTATCTCATTCCTTTCCTTCTCTCTTACTGTTTTCTTTTCTCTCTCTGCTCTCTGCTACTTGTTTCCTAAAGCCATTACTGTTAATACTACATTCTCGTTCCATCTGTAGACCCACTGTGGACTTACCCATTCGTACACCTGTCCATGCCCTTATTTCAGGTAATGTGTGGTGTGGGGGGTAGGGTAGGGTGCAGAAAGTAATCCAGTCAGTGTGGATTTGAGTAAACATAAATGAAGATGATACTGTCGAGGAGAATCACCAGGTAGATAGTTACGGTGTAGCGAGGCGAAGAGCTCCTTAGATAACGTCCAGATGCATGTAAATGAAAACTATCTGTAGATGAGTAGAGGAGTATAGCATCTGTGTTTCTCCTAAGCTCTCTATCTCTCTTTTTCTCTTTCTTTTTTCTCTTCTCTCTCTCTCTCTCTCTCTCTCTCTCTCTCTCTCTCTCTCTCTCTCTCTCTCTCTCTCTCTCTCTCTCTCTCTCTCTCTCTCTCTCTCTCTCTCTCTCTCTCTCTCTCTCTCTCTCTCTCTCTCTCTCTTTTTCTTTCTTTTTTTTTCTCTCTCGAGTTAATGTCTTAGTTACTGAAGTTATTTCTATCCTCATACTGTTACTCACATTTTCTTTTTTTCCCTTCCAGTAGATTTTTTTTTTCCCCTTGTCGTTTTAGCGCCGGACGGGAAAGTCGTGAGAGTGGACGAAGACAAGCGAGGTGACGACAAGGCGAAAAAAAAATAAATAAACACACACAAAATACCAAGTCGAGGATTATGACACAAACCTCGTAACATTTTACAAATAAGTGAAAATCTCTGATCCGTGAAGCCTCTTGCGTGATCCATTTTTATTACTACATTCTCTTTTTTTTCCATCTTTCCTTCTTTCATGTTTCTTATTAGGGCCTGATGTACCTGCAGGGATGAGAAGATAAGACACGGAGAACCAAATTAAAGCCTCCAAACCTCACTCGGGCAGATTCGAGCGACGCGATAATCAGATAAGATTCCCACTTCGCCCTGCGTTACCTTTTGTGTCTCGGGGAGTTACTGGACGCCGTGCTGCTGGCGGAGGACGCGACGCTGGGCTTTGTGCGTGTTTCCATGTGTTTAGATATCTATTTTCCACCTTTCAGACCAATGAGTGAGCGAGCCCAGGCAACACCCAGGCAGGAGTCTCGGAATGGTCAGCTGAAAATCACAGGTTCCGACGAAATTATCAATAAGATGAGAGACGGAGGTTTGCGGGGACGTGTTGCGGAAGGAAATGCAACGAAGAACAAGTAAGTGAGGACGGAGCATTGAGAAAAGTGAGGCAAGCAAACAAATAGAGAGAGAGAGAGAGAGAGAGAGAGAGAGAGAGAGAGAGAGAGAGAGAGAGAGAGAGAGAGAGAGAGAGAGAGAGAGAGATGTAGTGATAGCAAAAAGCTCCTGGTTTTAGACTTAGAACTACATAAGGCTCTTTGATCTTTTTTCTTTTTTTTTGTCCTCTCTTTCTCCTCACTTATCCCTCCCTCCCTCCCTCTCTCTCTAAATGATGTATCTTAATCTCCATAAATGAAACGGACTAAAAAACCCACTTACACTCATGGCATCGGAGAGCAGGGAACATAAAAACCATGAATAGTTCCATTTCTTTAATAAGCAAAACAAAAGCGACGCGGCAGGCTTCCCCGTACCCGTCTAATCCCACGAAAGGTTTGAGGCATGCGATCTACCTATGCAAATTAGTGCGTATGTATGTAGTACCTGTATGTCTTTCTGTGATCCGAAGAGCAACGAACAAGAGGAGTGGGAAAAATCACTGCCCGTTCCCTTTCTCTCTTAATGAGGAATCAGGTAGCAAGAGAGGGTGACACGATCCTCTACCTTTGGATTCACGCTTCTAGTCTCTCAGGTGCTGGTGGCGGCGATGGAGCTGAAAGACAAAGGGACAAAAGTAAAGTCCTGTAGTAGTCAGCCGTTATTCTACCTCTCCTTTCCTCTTTCCACCTGCTGCTACTCGTCATCTGCCATTGTGTCTCTTTCTGCCTCTAACGTTGCCTCTATGTCTCTCCGTCTCTGGTGTCCTTTTGTTTCGCGTCCTCTGTACCTCCGTCAAGGGAGAGAGATAGGAACAGTCCCTTCAGCACCCACTCCATAGGGATAAATGCGCTTTTTCATTTCCATATTGTCTTTTGATTGCTACACTCTCTTTCTCTCTCAGTCTCTCTTTCTCTCTGTCTCTCTTATTCGACTTCAATGAGAGGAATTCCAAGTTGAAAGGACGGACAGCTTTGCAGAGTGACAGGAGGGCGTCCCTGGCAAATCGAGGCTAACGAGTTGTATTCATGAGTGGTTCCGTTGTTTGAGTGAGTGTATGGATGCTTCAACGTTCTATTTCATTGTATACTTAATGTTCTACCTCGCCTTTGCCTTCATCTCTTCATCGCCACAACCAACCAACGGCCAAGAGAGAATGAACAATTTTTTTAGTTTTCTTCTCTCAGTAAACGAAAAAAAAAGAGGTGATGGGATTGAGGATGTATGTATGGATGTAAGATTTATCCCACGTGTCACTTGATAGTAGGAGTTCGTATTCACGTTGTTGTAGTAGTAGTAGTAGTAGTAGTAGTAGTAGTAGTAGTAGTAGTAGTAGTAGTAGTAGTAGTAATAGTAGTAGTAATGATATTAGTAGTGAAGAAAAAGTGAAAGAAGAAGAAAATAAGTAAATAAAAACACAACAAATATTCATAATCACAAAAACCTCATTGAAAACACAACACAAAACCACTTACAAAAAAAATAATAATGCCCAACACCCCAGGAGGATGAGGTTGGCACTCCCCCAGCAGGAGGCACAGGACGCCCCCAGGCACTCGAGGAACCGCAGTGCAAAAGAAAATTAAGCCAGATTTGCATAGAGTAAAGTTGGGAAGGCGAGGGAAGACTCATAACTTCGGCAGGAGGTTTTTGCTTCCTTCCTTCAGGTCTCAGGCGGGACGAGGCTCGGCTTTTACCACGCTCCAAAAATGCAAATGTCTCGCTATTTTGACTGACGCCCGATTCTGCTTCGCTTTCACCGCCACTGTCCGAAATATCTAATTAAACAGCGCGGATGAGGCGTTATAGGACGAGGAAAGAGCAGTGGGGGAGTGAGGGAGAGGAGAGGAAGGAGGGAGGGGACGAGGGATGAGTGAAGAAGGGAGGGAAAGGAGGGATGATCAGTAAAATGTGGTGAGATTTAGTTACGGAAAATAATGTAAAAATGGTGATAATAAATGTCCTCACTGATGTTTTGTATGTTTGGACTTCAGTAAGAGAGAGAGAGAGAGAGAGAGAGAGAGAGAGAGAGAGAGAGAGAGAGAGAGAGAGAGAGAGAGAGAGAGAGAGAGAGAGAGAGAGAGAGAGAGAGAGAGAGAGAGAGAGAGAGAGAGAGAGAGAGAGAGAGAGAGAGAGAGAGAGAGAATGAGTGAGTGAGTGAGTGGCGGTTCACTTCCGACGGGTGTGAGTAGCTGAACACACACACACACACACACACACACACACACACACACACACACACACACACACACACACACACACACACACACACACACACACATCACAGCTGTAATGAATTTTGAGTATAAAGAGGTACAAGTTGACAAGATGAGAGGAGTATTAAAAGTTTTATAGCGCTAAGCAGCTGGCTAAGGGAAGCCTCACACGCCACCACCACCACCACCACCACCACCACCACCAGCAACAATAATAACAGTGAGATATTAATAGTAAGACTCACTTCCTAGAGAGAGAGAGAGAGAGAGAGAGAGAGAGAGAGAGAGAGAGAGAGAGAGAGAGAGAGAGAGAGAGAGAGAGAGAGAGAGAGAGAGAGAGAGAGAGAGGTGGGGGGAGGGGGAGGCGATATCATGATTCACCACAGACCGCAGGCAATGAAGTATCCTTAGTTTTCCTCCTTGTCCTCCTCTACTAAATCCTCGTATTCCTCTTTTTTTATCTACTGTTCTATTTCCCAACCAGAATATTTTGTTACTTCTGAAAACTTAAATATTCCTCCTCCTCCTCCAGTACTCAACTTACATATCTTCCTACTACACTTTCTACACTTTAAAAATCCTCCTCCCATTCCTCCTCCTCCTCCTCTTTGCCCTACACTCGTGCAGGCATCCAGGCGTCTATGGGAGGAAGGTGCCCTACGCATCCTCTTCATATTGTGATTCCATTCCTAGTCCGTCGCCTCTTTCAAATGCAAACAGCCACTGCGTAAATTCGGAAATCCATCACTCAAATTCATGGGGAGAAAATTCACTTCCCATCTTCTTTTGTATTGCTCACTTGAAAATTTGCCGCGTCTAGCGAGTGGAAGGGAGGGAGGGAGGGAAGGGAGGGAGAGTAGGAGAAGGAGGGGAGAGTTGGTGAGTGAGGGAAAGGAAGAGACAGGAATAGGATGGTGAGGAAGAAGGGGAATGGAAGAAAGTGAGGTTTATGAGGCAGTGTGATAAAAGAGGAAAAGGAGGAGTGGAACAGAGGGAGAATAGGGGTGAGGAGATGGAATGAAGAAGGGAGGGAAAGCAAGGAGGGGAGTGAAGGGAAATTAAATGGGTAGGGATGAGGAGAGAAGAGGTGGTAAGAGGATGAGAAGAGTGAGGGGAAGAGGGTATAAGAGAAAGAGGAGAGTGAGGGAAAGATGTGGTAAAAGGACGAGAAGGGTGAGAGGAACTAGAAAGAGGAAGATGAGGGAATAATTGATAAGAGGAAGAGGAGGATGAGGGGAAGAAGTGATGAGAGGAAGAGGAGGGTGAGGGGATGAAGTGATGAGAGGAAGAGGAGGGTGAGGGGAACGCTGACTGATCATGCGGAACGAAACACTAAAATAGTAAGAGGGTCTGTGAGAGTCTGAAACACATGCTGTCTTTTCCACACATTCAAACACACATAATTATAGACTCACTCGTGTTCCTCAAAACCTATAATTACATCCCCTCTCAAAAAAAAGGAAAAGAAAAGAAACGAACTAATATAAAAAAAAAAATAATAATAATAACAGGAAATCAATCAACCAAACATGAAAAAAAATCGATCACTTCAGAATTGAACACCCCAAAAAAAAAAAACATGAAAATTCTTCCTTTTTTACACATACCATCGAGTGAACCAAAAGGATAAAACACACACACACAGTCAACGAATAAAGAAAAAAAAAACTAAAAAAAAAAAGCAACGAGAATACTGTGTAATAAACTTTATGGCCGGAACTGAAAGAATAAAGAAAGCTTAAAATTCAAAGGTGAAAAATTGGGCAGAATCAAAAGCCCAATACAAGGCAATAAAACGAGAACGAAGGCCAGGCTTCTCATTTCACGCCCAGTCAAGATTCCGGCAACCAAGAGCGGCAGGGTGAGGAGAGGGGCGGGAGGGGAGTAGGAGGCAAGGAGGGTGTGTTAGGGTGACGGCGTTAGATATGTGGTAGGTAGTGAGGTGAATAGAGATATGAGACAAGTGAAGATGTGTCAGCAGCGTGAGATGAGGGTAGTAGGGTGTAAGGGAGAGTATTAGGGTGTGTAAGTAGGGTGATGTGTGGTAGGGTGTGAAGGCAGGGTGTAGTGAGGTGTTTGAGTAGTGGTTGGTGTTAAGGGTGTGTGAGTAGGATATATATAGGGTGAGGGGGTGAGGGTGTAGTGGTGGGTGGAGGAAGGTAACAGGGTGTGTGTGTGTGTGTGTGTGTGTGTGTGTGTGTGTGTGTGTGTGTGTGTGTGTGTGTGTGTGTGGTTTTTTTTCTAGCGTACCAGGAAGTCGCTAAAAAAAAAGAAAACAAAACATGACACCATTAATTACGTAATACGTATATTAAAAAAAACAAAAGACGAACAAAGTACATCGCGAAAGAAAAAAAAAAAAGAAAGAAAGAAAAACAGTGATAAAGGAAAAAAATAAATAAAACAGCGAAGAAAAGAACAAGAAAAAAAAATAATAATAAAAGGTTACATCAGAAGCCTTCAGGAGCGAAACATGGAAGCATTAATACATTCCCAAAATTAATATGCCCCGTGAAGCTCTACAGCCGCCTCGTCCGTGCGTGTTAGGGTGAAAAATTGGAAGCATGCAGATCCCCTACATATCTAATTTCCCACAAACACAGCGGCCGAGGCTTGGTAATGAGATCGCCCCTCGCCATATCCGCTATCTGCCGTGATGTATACCCGGAACGTCACTGTCATTAAGCAGGTTTTTATCAGTTAAAGTATCAATTAAAATAGCCACACCCATCACTGTCGCCATCGCGCTATCGCAGAAAATAGGAATCATCTTTCATCTGGCAGCCGCGGCGATGAAAGGTACGATGTCTTTTGTGCGTCAGGGAGTTATCGTCTCAGCATGGTTTTTCTCTTCTTTTCTTGCTCTTTTATACTCGTTTTTCTCTTTTTTCTTCCATATACGGCACTCTTTAGACCACGAGATCGCTACTGAGTGATAATGGTGAAGGTATTGTCATCTGGACGGAATAATAGTCTTGGTTGAAAAAATAGTCTTATTCAATTTTTCTTTTTTTTTATATACACGGAATGGTCAAATTATATGTATGAAAAAGGGTTGACGTGATCCTAAAGGAATTTTCTTTCTTTTTATTTTTAGTGAAGTTTTTTCCTTATTATATTGATAACTACAACTACTCCATTGATATGTTATAAATATTTTCCATTCGTTGAAGAAAATATAAATTGTAAATCGTTAAGTTATATATAATGACGTATTTTTCACTATTAAATATGTATCTCTCTCTCTCTCTCTCTCTCTCTCTCTCTCTCTCTCTCTCTCTCTCTCTCTCTCTCTCTCTCTCTCTCTCTCTCTCTCTCTCTCTCTCTCTCTCTCTCTCTCCATCCCTGCATGACGTCGGGACCTGCAATACACATTTTAACATATTTTGAATTTTTACTTTGTTAGATATCAGGAATACAGTATAACGTTGAGCGATAATGAGTTGCTTAATCTCTTTTAATCAGCCCAATGTTCATAATTAGCTGCATATTGGGACCGAACCAGAACAAAGGCTGTTGGTGCGGTGCTAATGTTGTTGTCTTGGGCAGAGGCGGAAAAAAAAAATCGTTTACAGATAAAGAGAAATAAATATGAGGTTTAGGTTTGGAGGACGAAAGGAAAATTAAGTGAATGTGTGAATGTTGTTTGTTAATTAATGTGTGTTTTGAAGTTATTGGTTTTATGGTTTTATATAGATAAGTTTAATCATTTCAGTGTAATTCTCTCTCTCTCTCTCTCTCTCTCTCTCTCTCTCTCTCTCTCTCTCTCTCTCTCTCTCTCTCTCTCTCTCTCTCTCTCTCTCTCTCTCTCTCTCATAACAGTTCTCTCATTCCTTCGTTCCACACAGCCCTGCTCAACTCTGGTTACTAATTAAGTCTAGAATGACTGTTGGTCTGAGCTTGGGTGTCGGACATATACTGCCAGATGGCGTGACTCTCTCTTATTCCCGCTCTGAACCACCTGGGTGCAATTCCCATACCATAATTAATATGCAAAACTAGTCATACAGCCGCAAGACAACCCGCAGTCTTCGAGGGAGTTCAGCCCTTATGGAGATGTCGCGTACGGTTGGTTCCCGCCGCTCGAGCCCGGAGGCTGTTGGGCTTGTTTTTTCACTTGTCAGTCTGAATTACATGCATTTCAGTTTGATGCAAGAAAGAGTTTGAAAAGTGGCATCCTCGAGACAAAAGATGAGCCCTTCTGCGGGAGGACTCAAGGGCCAGACTCGCCTGTGTTCCCGCCCTGGCACTGAGGCCGCCCTTGAACAGCGTCTTCGTGCGGGCAAATATGAAACGAGAGAGAGAATTACGAGTTTTTGATTTGGTCTGTTCTCTTCCCAAGCCTCGGATCTGGCGTGTTACTGTCCCTCGAACGCGAGGCGCCGATTGAGTCATTCCACTCCCCTGGGTAAGTAGAGGAAGGGAAAGGGCGAGAGAGAGAGGAGCAAGGAGGAAGAGGAGATGGAGGAGGGGGAGTTAAGGATGAGGGGAAGGGGGGTTAAAGAGGAAACTAGTAGGAGTAAAAATCACGTAATGGAATGAGGGGACGGTGGGGTGCCTAGTGACTGGTAGACGAAGTAAAAAAAAATACAAACAACAAGACGTAATAGGTAAAGGTTGCGAAGACAGTGAAATGAAAAAAAGAAAAAAAAGGAAAAAACATCCAGCTGTATTAAGGGTCATTTCCCGCCTGTCGATCGGGGGGAGACATCCTTCACGTGAAGGAAGAGAGAGATTTATCGTTGACGCTTCAGTGGTGCGCCGCCTCGATGTTGTTGGGCTGTGAGGTGGTGGGTGTTGTGGAGATGCTAGACCATGGGCTTCCAAAGTGGGCGGTACCATCCCCCTGGGGTAGTGGAAAGATCCAGGGGGGATTTGAGGAAAAACGGGGCGGCAAAGTGACATCAGAACCAAATGATAATTCATATTTTGCTATAGAATATATGATATAAATTCTATAATAAATTATTGAACACTGGGATGAATTCTTTATTTAGTGTCTTTCATCCTGATGTTGACGTTGATATCCCTGCACCAAGTACATCCATCCCATTAAAGTTGTAAAGATAGTTACAGATGAGATGTAACTTGCATATTGATAAAACAGCTAAAAAATTTGATATATTAGGTTAATTATTCTATGTGAAATACATCATGTGTTTACAGTGTTAGATTACTGGTTTTGAAATTACAGTATACCTAATACCAAGAAAAAGTTGTGTGTTCGTATGTGTATATTGGTGGAGGGGCGCTAGGGATGTAACGTTACGTAGGATAGGTATTGAAAAGTAAAGATTAAGCAGAAAACGCCTGTTCTTTTGACATGTATTTCAATTGAATTGGAATGTAAGGAAATGTGAAAAATAATAGTTTAAATTTCACACAAAACTTTATTTTTCTCCAAAACTATAGGGAAAAAATAGAAAATTAAATGGTAAAAATATAACGGATTCAGATTCGTATTTGTCAAAACCTAGAACTCCTGAATACCGATTTTCAGGATATTCTGGTTTTTTTCCATTTTCTTCAGGAAATTCACTAGGCAACCAACTCTTTAGTATATATGTATATTTTTAGATAACTTGAAAAGTATGATGTTTACGTAAGAAAGCTATATAACAGTAAACCAAGAGTTGAAGACATCTGTTCTTATGATGTATATTTATTTGAATTGAATTAGAATGTAAGGAAACGAGAAAAAATATAGATTACATTTTACAAAAATACTTAAGTTTTCTTCCAACCAGTAGAAAACTACAAAAAAGCAAACAGTAATCATAAAACTCAGTCCAGATTCATGTTCGTCTCGTCTGAAAACACTTGTGTACCAATTTTCATGAGGTTTGGAGGTGTTGAATTTTGTATGATTTTTTTGTTAGATAGATTGTTTTTAAATAACTAAAAGAATATGAGGTTTATATTAGATAAATATTCAATAATAAAAAAAAAAATAAGAGGAGGCGCCCGTTCTTTTGGGTTTAATTTTAATTGAATTGGAATGTAAAATACCCATGAAAATTATAGTTGAACTTTATCACAAAACTTTAGCTTTCACTTAAACTATATGAAATAATAGAAAATAAAGTTACAAAAATATAACTGATTCAGATTCGTGTTCATCATACCCTAGATTCCATGGGTACCAGTTTTCATGAGATTCTGAATATTTTTTTTTAATTATCAGGAAACTCACTATAGTCAACTAACGCTTAGTATAAATTGTTTTTGAAATAACTCAGAATGTAAGTTGTTTGTAATTTACAGCATACCAAATATCAAGAAAGTTGTGTGTTCGTCTGTGTGTGGTGATGGGGGACGCTAGGGATGCGGCCTGGGAGCCAAGTGCGAGGCAGCCTAAAAAAAAGTTCGGGAACCACTGTGCTAAACTGTGTGGTGCTGTGATGCTGTGGTTACGGTCAAGCACAGCATTACGTAACATTATCACAGTAACAGTGCGGTGTGCTGTGGTGGCGTTCGACTGACTGTTGTGAGACTGAACGATTTGAAGGCCACAGCATCACATCATTATAAACACACACACACACACACACACACACACACACACACACACACACACACACACACACACACACACACACACACACACACACACATATTTTCGGGAAACACGTCATAAAACATGGCTGTAGTATATATATTTTGTTTTACCATCGCTGTTTGTCATCTGTTGCTACTTTGCCGGCTGCAAATTGAATTAATGGAGACATTGGTGCGAGAGCGATGTGTTGGACGCTGCTTTGTTTTTCTTGTGTTATTACTTCCGACGTCAAAAATATTGCCCTATCAACGTGGCAGCCCAATTTTTGTATCTTTTTTCCCTCACTTTTTTTTCAATCGCTCACTCCCAGGTATTTTGATCATTTTACTACATTATCTTTACTTGGAACGCGTCTATATGCTTTCCTTCGATGCCGAAAGTAAAATTACATCAACGTACGAGTATCTGGAATATTTTTAGCCCATTTCAGCCAAGAATTTGTGTTTTAAAGCTGATAGCATTCCTGTTTATAATTTCCTCCGAGAGAAGCATCGTCGTGGCCGCTCCAAGAGCTTGAGTCGAGGTGGCCACAGGTTGCTCCGAGCATCAGGCATAAAAAAAACTGTTAATCCCATAACTTTCTGCGGACGATAATGGTCTAGATTAGCTGTAGAAGATTACGTGTTATCAGCACTCCTTGGCGTCTCTGAAACTCGGGCTGGGCTGGCAGGCTGGGGTGATCGATGCTGCCTCTCTCTTGAAGGGGAAAGCGGAGGCCAAACGTGGGAGACTTCGCTAGGCAGGATGGTGGCTGAAGCATCTCTGATAAAAGTTCAACTCAACTCTTGTTCCTCCTCTAATGCTGTTTCCTGATGGTGATGGCTTTGGGAGAATTAATATTGTAACGATGTGAGGCATTACCTTTCCTCGTTAAACTGATCATTGTCGGAGTGGATTTCACGTACTTACATTGTCCACAGTCCACTTTGGCTCCAGTTT
>JAPQNM010000008.1:4675840-4678340 GCA_029783475.1 Metacarcinus magister
CCTTACATGTTGTTGGACTCTCAGTTGTTAGTTAGTGCTCATTGCGAGAAGCGAGAAGGAGCGGTGTTCCCATAAAACTTAAATCCCTTACCCTCTTCCTTCCCTCCCTCCCATTACCCCTTCCGTGCCACCCCTTGCAAGGCACCCACGCCACCCTCCGTTCCTTTCCCACATCGCCCTCCCTCTCTACCCTCCATTCCGTCTCCCCTCCCATCCTTTCCCCCTTTCCACTTCTCTCAGTACACTCTCCCCTCTTCTGGCGTCTGAAATGCAAGGTAAACTGTACGCGATGCCCTATCATGATACCATTGTGTTGCCCCGTTGGTCTGTTTGCAATTTGTTCTTCGTCTTAATTAGTAATCGCTTCCCACGAATGTTGGTAAAGAATAAATGTGTGTTTAAGTGTGTGTGTGTGTGTGTGTGTGTGTGTGTGTGTGTGTGTGTGTGTGTGTGTGTGTGTGTGTGTGTGTGCGTGTGTGTGTGTGTGTTTACATTCATAAGTACACAAAAAAAGTAGTTTCCACCGTCTTGATCTCTAACTAAAAATGCTATCAGATATACTCTATAAGTTTACTAGTGAGTGCTTCTTAGAGTAGTATTAAAAGTGTTAGTAACTTAGAGAGAGAGAGAGAGAGAGAGAGAGAGAGAGAGAGAGAGAGAGAGAGAGAGAGAGAGAGAGAGAGAGAGAGAGAAAATAGGTTGGTTTGTTTTCTCTTGAGAGGCGTAATTTATGCCTGTCTAGAGCATTCGTATTATATTGATTCTAACATTATTTGTTCTCTACTTATTAATTTTCGTGTTCGGTTCGTGTATGATCAATAATTTTTTTCTCATCCGTCTGTTTCATTTTACACTAAGACAAAGAAATCAAAAAGGATGCATAATATTTTCCTCTTATTATTTTTTTTCCTCTCTCTTCATCTCTCTCTTTCGTTCTCTTTCAATTACATATTCTCTTTGCTTCTTTTTCGGAATCGCTTTCGCATTCTCCGTTCCATAAATTCCATACGCTTCTCCTTACACATATTTAAACTCCGTCTGCATATGATTTTTCTCCCTCCGCCCCTCACATTATACAGTTTTATGCTATCCTTTCCTTTTTTTATACGCCTCTTTATTTTTTTCCTCCGTGGCTGCGTTTCCCTCCTCCTTCTGCCTCACCGTGTTGCTTTCAGTCCCGCAAAAGCTCATGGTGATAAAAACATGAAAGGGAAAAATTTACATATCAATGCCTCCACGGACCGCCGCCATATACATTATATTTCGTAATGCACATCTTCTTAGGCTAAGTCAGCGCGGCAGCCAGTAAGAACCAAGTGACAGCACAACGGCGTCTCTGATTGGTGGGTGTGGCGCGAGATGGTGTGTTCAAGAAAATATCCACATAAATGGAAAAAGCTGCCTCGTCTTTACTTAAGTCGAGGATTTGAATTGAGTAAAATCGTGGGTGTTTTTTTATTCAGTACACTTTATTTCCTTCCATGAATATTGTATTGGCGAGGCTCAGAGGCGATGCTCCCTCCCGCGCTCTTCTTGAAATTCCCGATGACAACAGACGGAGGAAAAGAAATAATAGTAACGCAGGGTAAGAATATGTCCGTGCGAAGGAAGTGTTGTGGTCGTCCAGTGAAACATTAAAGACAGTTTGTTTAGGAATACTTGTCGGCTTTATTGTAGATAGAAATTGAATCTTACTTTTCCCCGGTAAGTTTTATTTATTACTCTGTCTTATCTTATAATAAAGTACTATTTAATCGTTCAATGCTGCTTAAATCAAGCCAAATAGTTTACATCAGGCTCAAATTTTTGTGTTACAGTTTTCTTCAAAAATTGTGATTTAAATCAAAATAATGATAATGATAATAATAATGATAATAATAATAATAATAATAATAATAATAATGATAATAATAATAATAATAATAATAATAATAATAATAATAATAATAATAATCATGATGATAATGATAATAATGATAATGATAAAAATAATAATGATAATAATAATAATAATGATAATAATGATAATGATAATGATAATGATAATAATAATAATAATAATAATAAAAATAAAAATAATAATAATAATAATAATAATAATAATAATAATAATAATAATGATAATAATGAAAACTATCAAGATGGATATAAGTAGCCTCAGATATTTAACCTATCCTAACGAGTTAGTCAAATCTTGAGAGCGGGTTGCCTGCCGACACTGAACATATTCTCGAGGCCCACAAAGGCTTGCAATTACTCGCTTGAAGAACTTGCTGGTGTACTTTTTTCTCCGCTTTTTTCTCAATTTTTTCTGTACGAGTGGCCTTCAGAGAGCGATAGAAACCTCTCCTCATCCCGCCTCCCAGACACCCATTCACATCGCGGACATGAGAACACTGGAGACTCGAGGCGGGACACACAATACCAAAAAGTCGTCCTCTTGGAGGCGTGACTTCCAGGCCGCGTGAGTGAGGTGACCGGGAGATAGATTTACATTTAG
>JAPQNM010000008.1:4685840-4725840 GCA_029783475.1 Metacarcinus magister
GATTTTGTTATCTTGTATGCTTCATTTTTTTTCTTTTCTTTTTTATATTATTACAGTGTTTTCTATTTAATGTTTTGGTGGTTAATGCAAGTCAGGCAATACTATTAATTTTATTTGTTGGTGTTGTTGCTGTTATTGTTTTCTGAGAGTGAATAGCATATCGTATGTGCTGAGAAAAGGCATTACATGTTTCTCCGTCATTAGTATTACTGTGATGATGATGATGATGATGATGATGATGATGATGATGATGATGATGATGCTAATAAGGATAAGAAGGAAGAGGAAAATGAGGATATAATGTTAATAGTAACAGTAATAATAACACTAATAATCATTATAATAATTATGATGAGGGTAATAATAATAGAAGTTATATTAATGATAACAATATCACATCAGTAGTATGCCAACAAAATGATGACACCTACACTACTACTACTACTACTACTACTACTACTACTACTACTACTACTACTACTACTACTACTACTACTACTACTGCTACTACTACTACTACTACTACTACTACTACTACTACTACTACTACTACTACTACTACTACCATTATTATTACTACTACTACTACTACTACCATTATTACTACTACTACTACTACTACTACTACTATACTACTACTACTACTACTACTACTACTACTACTACTACTACTACTACTACTACTACTACTACTACTACTACTACTACTACTACTACTACTACTACCATTACTACTATCTACTACCATTACTACTACTACTACTACTGCTACTACTACTACTACTACTACTACTACTACTACTACTACTACTACCATTATATACTACTACTACTACTACTACCATTATTACTACTACTACTACTACTACTACTACTACTACTACTATACTACTACTACTACTACTACTACTACTACTACTACTACTACTACTACTACTACTACTACCATTACTACTTCTACTACCATTACTACTACTACTACCATTACTACTACTACTACCATTACTACTACTTCTACTACTACTACTACTACCTCCATTACTACTTCTACTACTACTACTACTACTACTACTACTACTACTACTACTACTACTACTACTACTACTACTACTACTACTATACTACTACTACTACTACCATTACTACTACTACTATCATTACTACTACTTTTACTACTACCACTACCTCCATTGCTACTACTTCTACTACTACCATTACTACTACTACTACTACTACTACTACTACTACTACTACTACTACTACTACTACTATTACTACTACTACTACTATTACTACTACTTATATTACTATCACCACCATTACCACTACTACCACCATAATTACTACTAATACTACCATTACTACTACTACTACTACCACCACCACCACCACCACCACCACCACCACCCCTTCACTCTTAACTCACCCGAGACAGCCTCCGTCCCATCAAACAGCTCATTTGACATCGCGACGGGAGGCGGTATGAAATAAAAGGAACAAAACTTCGAATACAAGGGAGCTACGTTTGGTGATTCACTCCACTAAAGACCCTTCCTCCCTTACCCCCAAACGAGCAATTATAACCCGTTCCATCCCCGAGTTTACGGGTTAGAATGGAGTATGGTATATTCGCGTCGGTTATGTCGCTTCAGATATCCAGGCTCTAGGTTAGGAGATGAAAAAGGTAGGATGGAGGAGCGCAAAAGCTAATTACAGTAGAAATCGCCTATTACCTCCTACCCTTCCCCTGTTTACCATTCTTTATGCATTGTTGTGTCGCCGAAAATCTGGTTACTACTGGGTTCCCTTTGAGTCGTTCGCCCCCTCGCCCCTTTCCCCTCCCTCCCTTTTCTCCTTTCAACCACCCCCCTCGCCCTTATTCTCCTTCCTCTCTTTTCCCTCTTTCATTCTTGTGACTCCAGCATAATGATTACGTGTGTTCCCTTGATAAAAATGGACCGAAAGTGGCATTTTAGTCCCATAAAGTGGGGAGGAAAACTTAGTATGGATGATAAGGTTTGCAAGCATCATCGTCATCATCATCATTATTGTCATTATCAACACTATCGTCATTTAGGTTAATAATGATCAATGGATCATATTTATAAATATTTCCACGTTTTTCGGTATTTATTTATTTATTTTTTATTTATTTATTTATTTTTATACATGAAAAGGGTACTGGCTAAGGGAACACAAAAATACGTAGAAAAAAAAAATTCCCGCTTGTCGCCAGATAATAATTCATCTTAAATACTGTTAACATTCCATTATTTTATTTTCCATTATCTCTGTCCTATTGATATCACATTTATCTACATATTCATGAAAGCAAGTACACAACATAACTTCCCCTCTAAATTTAACGATCATTTTTCTTTATATTCTTGTTTTTTTTCTTCCAGATTTATCCAAGCATGCGAAAGGAAATAGATATGAAGTACGAAAAGGGAGAACACTGTCGCCTTTGCACCTTGAACCCAACACTATGCTCGGATCGCTGGTAAGTGCAGGTTAACATTACTGTATCATTTAAATTCAACCTCTTTAGAGAAACATTCATGCATGACTAAGAACAAATTAAGGATGTGTGTGTGTGTGTGTGTGTGTGTGTGGGAGAATGTGTAATTTGAAATCCACATGAAATCTACTAATAAGAAATAATTGTATAAATTCTACGCATCAATACTTTTCAGCGTTTATCGGGAAAAAAATAATACGAGAATGAAGAAAAGCAAGTGTGTATATGTCTTGACTATAATATATTCATAATTGTACAATATTGTGCAAAAAGTTTCTGAATTATGGAATTCTGGAGTGCTCATAGTTATCCTGTATATTGTCATAGTTCCATCCATCTTAGACTGATGGAGGAAAATATAATATATAGCGAAGAAGTCGTTCGTTAATTTATTTTAATCTCTAAACAAACGAGTATTCATTGTTTCTCAAGTACGAGTTGAAATTCAATTTGATACAATACTTAATTGATACATTGATTTTAAGAAAGGATTTAAATTCAGGAGAGAGGGGAAAAAATGTTCCCTTATCGCCTAAATTACAAGGACCCACAGAAGGGGGCGACGTCGTCTGGGCCGCTGCCTCTCTGCCGCTCATGCTAATCCAGCCCTCGCAAAGGAAATTAAAAGCTGCGTATCGCTCTGGAACCAATGAATATTTATTTTGACTTCTGCATATTTTTGATGGCCGTATCTAATTTCACTCAGCTTCCGTTATTGTCTACGTCTTGTTTTCTTTCTTCTTCCTCTTTGTCTTTCTTTTCCTTCTTCGATCTCTTTTCCCACTTTTATTTACTATTGTTTTCCCTCTCTTCTCATCTTCCTCTTCCTACTTTCGGACAATAAGTAGTGACTTGTGGCTGATCTTTCTCCTCTTAAAAAAATTATTAGGTTTCATAATATTTATGTAATGAAACGAAAAGAACTACCGACAACTTATACACCCTGGAAGTGGACACTTATGGAAAGGAATTAGAATGTGAAAATAACGTGTAATGTAAAGTACGTATATTATTTATGGCTATTTCATAGAGTGGTAATCTTACCCTTATCTTGGTTATTTCCATGCTTCCATCGATTTATTTTCTTAGTGTATGTGAAAACAAACGTTTTCTTTGGTGTAAGAGAAAACGTTTTAGTTAAGGGAGGCTTCTCAGATCCCTCGCTCCATCCTTTTGGGATACTCTATAATTATATGCGTTACGCATTATATACTTAGATCAGGACATCTGCACATTACAGGGGAACTGAAGTCCTGGCTATTGATGATCCATGCTGACCAGGTGACCAAAGTAAGGAGAGGCTGAGAGCATCACACAGGTACACACTGTTACTATAGGAGCTTTAAATCTAATGAAACAAAAGATCTGACTTATGTTGCATTTTTATTGCTTTCATAAAAACTCTTTAATCCTTAACTTTATACAATTCCATATCTATAGTATATCATGTATTTAACTTCTTTTTTTTTTTAACATTTGTAGACACAGCCTTTTCGTTACTCTTTTGGCAAGACACATTTCTGGTCTTTTATACAAAATTATCACACATACACACACGAGCATAGTTTTTTTCCTGTATGTTACTAAGTAATTACAGATTGTTCACTAGCTCACCAGTCACTTGGCAGGGTGAGGTTCATGCCCTGCCCAAGGTGCTAAGTTTTCACTCAACAAATAAGTTACTGTCCTCCTTGGAGTGTGTGGGTATAGTTCCAACATTCATCGATGAATATAAGTAAACTATTGCAAGTTTATATTTACAGGTTTCCTTGAAGTGTTTTGGGAAGTGATGGCAGCTGTCTACCTTGACCAGCATCTTGCGAGTTGTATGGCTTCATTCATTGACCTCCTTGGTAATTGTACTTATGCAGCACCAACCTGGAAGTAACCAGAGATTGATAAATTCCATCCTTTTATTCATAAAGATATAGACCTAAACATTGCAACCTCAACATCTTCACATCTCTTCCCCACACTATACGTAGTTGAGGTACAATTTGAAAATAAGTTAACCAGTGAAATGGGACACATGGTCTTTAAAGCATCAAAAATATTGTCTCATACCTTGAGGGTTATTTCTTAGCTTAAGAACATAAGAATGAGGAGACTGCAAGAGGCCAGTTGGTGACCTATACGAGGCAGTTCCTTGTCCCCCACCCTTGGCATAATCCAATATTTAGCCATCCCACCTGTCATCCCTATCCATACTCTGATCCAACCGTCTTTTAAAGCTACCTATTGACTCAGCACTTACTACGTGTCTCCCCAGCCTATTCCAATCGTTCACCACTCTGTTAGTGAACCAATATCTACCTAGGTCTGTCCTGAATCTAAGTTTTTCTAGCTTGTACCCATTTCCACGTGTCCTATCCTGATTACTAATTTCTATAACCTGATCAATGTTTCCCTTATTAATTCCTTTTACCCATTTGAAAACCTCAATCATATCCCCTCTTGCCCTCCTTCTCTCTAGGGAGTAGAGATTAAGGCGTTTCAATCTATCTTTGTAGGGTAAATTTCTCAGCCCTTGAATCATCTTGGTCATTCTTCTCTAACTGCCTCCAAGGAGCCTATATCCTTCCTATAATAAGAGGACCAAAATTGAGCTGCATAAACTAGGTGGGGTCTAACTAGCACTAAATACCTCAGAATGACCTCAGAATTCCTATTTGTCACACACCTATAGTCTGGCTAGCCTTAGAGTGCGGCTGGGGTGTTCCGGTCGTGGTGAATAACCGTCCTACAGCGGTGCCACGTGTCTTTTAATCCGCATTGTAGAAATGTTTTAATGTAAGTAAAATCATGGCAGACATGATCAGGAAATATGCATACACGTTTATTCATAGTATTATAATGTATGAAGAAACAGTAAACTTATAATGGATAAGATATATATAAACAAACGTGGCATACATATTTTACAGTGTTGCTAATAAAAAGCAGTACCTATTAATGAATTTCCCTTTCGTTCTGGATAATGCATCTAATCACTCAAGAAAACTTCACATATGACATATGATGTTGTCAGATACACGATTCGGGCCTCATAAATTTTTTTTAAATACGAAATTGATTTGAATTTGCGCGGCAAATCTCTACACGTGGCACCGCTGTTATTCCCCACGACCGGAACACCCCAGCCGCACTCTAAGGCTAGCCAGACTATACTAATAAACCCAGTATCTTGTTGGCCCTATTTCTAGCTATAATACACTGTTCTCTGGGGCACAAGTCACTGCTTACTTGAACTCCCAAGTCCCTCACACTATATGACCTTCCTAAAGTAGTGTCATTTAATGTGTAGTCTACAGGCCTACGCTTATAATGCTACACTTGCTAACATTAAACTGCATCTGCCATTTCTCTGACCATTCGTACAGCCTATTTAAGTCATCCTGCAGCATCCTAGCATCATCTATATTCTTTACCGGTCTTCCTACCTTTGTGTCATCGGCAAATTTACTGATATCATTGGTTTATTCCTGTCTCTAAGTCATTTATATAGATTATGAATAACAACGGTCCTAGTACTGATCTCTGTGGTACCCCACTAGTGACATTACCCCATTCTGATTTCTTCCCATTAATCTGTACCCTCTGTTCCCTACTAGTAAGCCATCCCCTAATCCAATCTAGTACCTTCCCACCTATGCCACTATATCATACTCGTCCCCCTTATCTATGGTTTCAAATACTTTCCTATAGGTGTTCCTATTCGACACTGGCACCATCCTTCTACTAGAGATGAATCAATATACGAATAAACTATCTATATGTTTATATGTCCATCTTATATCTCCCTTCAAGGGGGGAAGCCAAGGCATTTTTAGGTTCAGGAACAGTTTAATCTCCCCAAGGAGAAGGTAAATCTTACCTGATTTCTCACTATTTATGAAACTCTATCTTCACTTTGCCTTGATGTACATTAATTTTGTGCCATCCATCATTCTGGAAAGTTTTTGGTGTCATACAATCAATGTACAGCTTTCCATCAAGATGATCCATCTCATGCTGCATCATTCTTGCTATCCAGCCTTTTCCTTCCAGTATCACAGGCTCACCATTCTGATCCACACCTGAAACATGACAAAATTTTTAAAAAAAATATTTGTAGTATACGTATCTATCTGTCTATAACTGACATCAATTTTTACAAATAGGTGTGAGATATAGGTAAAAGAGGATCCATATATTCCCTCATTGCATACTCTAATCCTCTAATTCTCATTTCTTCCCTTCTCACTTTAACATTCTGCCCTCCCACTTCATTGGGGCTCTTCCTCTTACATCCACTGCACCAATCAAATTCATATACTCTCTTAGTCACTTCACTTTATGTAATTTTTCTCTGTGTCAACCACTATAGAATGCTGCACTCCAGCCCTGTCCCATTTAATCAATTTCTATGATTTACAGGGAATGTGGGCATGAGCTTTTTTCACTCAGGACAGTTGAATAATACTAACAAAATGAAAGAAAGTTTATGTTTCATTCATGGATCTTGAGGAAACATATAACAGGATTGATAGGACAGCAATGTGGGATGTGTTGTAAGTGTATGGTGTGGATGGGAGGCTGCTGAATGGGGTGAAATCTTTTCATGAGCATGCAAATGTGTATCAGAGTAAAAGTCTTAGCATACAAGGAGGCGTGAGGAAAGGGTTTGTGATGTTGGTATAGAGTAGTGTGTAAATGGTGGTACAGTAGTTCACTAATCTTCACGGCTAGTTGGTGATGAGAAAACAGCACCAAGATTGATCTTATGTGAATAATGGTAATCAGTTCCAAACTCACTTAAACAGTCACTTTTTTCCTCTATAATACATTCAATATATACACAATAATAATATGATACTTAAAAATACATCCAATAAACACATTTTTCTTTTTTTTTCTACATCAGAAACCGTTGACGCCAGTAGGTTTTATGGAGGCTAAGATGGATTTGCCTCGTGCCTGTTATTTGGCGTAGGTTTTTAGATTTTTTATAGTGACGCCTCGAATGTTTACATTCTCTCTTGAATATGTTGAGAACAAGAGAGGCTACTGCTGCTATAACCTCAAATGCATATAACATTGTAAGTCCCGTCTGAGGACAGTATGGAAGCAATTTGGGTATTCTTTGGCGACTCGGCGGTAATACCAAGAAAGAAAAGTGGCCAGCAGATATCGGGGAATCAAACCCGTGACCCTAGATTCGCATGCCCAAACGCTAGCCACTCTACTACCACCTACCCTATATGATATGAATTAATTATTTACCAGACAGACTTGGTGTCATTCTGCTTCCTTTCTGTCTTCGATGTTGCCTCACGCAATACTTCTCTACTTTGTGTTGCCATTCTCCTGCAACTCCATGTTCTTCAACAAATCTAGAGAAGTCATCTTTCATAAGAACATCCTCAGTCGGCTCTACAAGCTGAAGGCTTAACTGCCCTGATGGACATTCTCATGGACAACAACAACTCTGGATTTGTTGAAGAATGCCTAGCTGCAGAAGAATGGCAACACAGGGTAGAGAAGTACTACATGAGGAAACATCAAAGACAAAGCAGAAAGGCACAGAGCAGAATGGTGGTGGTAGGGCACAGTAGTCCTACCTATGGCCTTGGGAAACAAAGCCCTCGTCTCTAAAACACCTCAATTTACATCTGCCAGGTAATTAATTAATTCATAACATGTGTTTATTGGATGTAATTTTAAGTATCATATTATCACTGTGTATATCATCATTTTATAGATTTAATGTATTTTAGAGGAAAAAAGTGACTGTTTGAGTGGGTTTGGAACCAAACGCCATTATTCACATACAATCAATGCCCCAATCGAAGTGGAATTAATCTTGGCACGTTTTTTTCTGCACCAATTAGCCGTAAAAATTAGTGCATTACTGTATTCTAATTTCCAATCTTATTCCATGTGACAAATTTTTCACAAATTTAGTTTGCAGATGATACAGTTCTGAATGCATGGTAGAAATTACCTATAAAAGCTGATAAATGTGTTTGATGATATGTGCAAAAGGCTGAATGTAAAGAAAAATAAGAAATAAAATAATTGTCTTTAAAAGCAGTAAAAGTGAAGTGCTTGATTTTGATTCCCAATAAAGAGTAAAATTCAAATGGGCAAAAGAATGTGAAATTAGACTGAATGGAGAAAAATAGAGGTAGTACATGAATTTAAGTATCTTGGTATGATTCTGTGCAAGCATGAAAGTTTTGATGAAGACAAGAAAATATGCAATGCAGTGTTTTTCGTGTAAAAAAAATCATTTATTGCACACAAAATACAATATGATGCTGATGAAATATGATACTGGATGGCGAATAAACATTATAAAGTATTACCACTGATTTTAATGTTGTCTTACCTGATAATTTAACCGCTTTGTATCTTGGTACCATCGCACTGAAGCCTCGAACACTTTCACAGGACTCTGGAAGCTCTATTTTGTTGTAATCTACAACATCCATTTTGGGATTTATCAATACCTGTGGAGCAAAATCAATAACTTAAAGATGCAGAGTATATGCAATCTCTAAAATAGTAAATTGTGAAAGGCTATGATGAAAATTAAGTGCCTCAGTGATGCAGTGGTTAGCACGTCTGACTACGAATCCGCTGGCCCAAGTTCGATCCCGGACAAGAGCAGTCAGCACACAGCTCACCCAGCTGTTCATCCTCCCAAACATGTTTGTCGATAAATGGGTACATAGGAAGACCTAGGGAAGGTAAACTGTGGAAACTCGGATGCCAGAGTGGCCCTGTGTCCCGTGGTAACGGATTAATTTCTACCACAGGCTCAAGGCCGATGAGATGGGAGATGAGTACCCGCAGCAACAAGCAGCTATAGTGTGTGTCCCCATTTTACCTTACCTATGATGATGTAAACTAATTTATTGCTGTATGATGTTGGCATGTATGAAAGGTGTGGCATGGGACCTTATGCGAATGGAGTAATGTGGTGTAGTGTAATGGGTGAAAAGAAATACTTTGAGCTGGTTTGGTCATATTGAGAGAAAGAAGAGTGAAGAGTTTGTGAAGAGAGTATAAGTGAGTGAAATTGAGGGCCCTGGAAGGAGAGGAAGGCTAGTTGTAAGATGGAAGGATAGGGATAGGGATAGTATATGCATGAAAGAGATGCTGATAGTGGGCGAGGGCTTGAATAAGCAAGGAGGGAATGTTTGGATAGGGAAAAGTGGAGGCTTTTCTGCCATCATCCCTTTGGAGGATGGGGAATGAAGTGTCAGAAACTGTAGATTGATAGATAGATAGTTAGATATCCTTCCAACTTGTCTGCTGACGTGCAACCAGGTTTGTACCAATACCATATATCATATGGAATATATAGGCTAATGGATGGAAGACATTAGCATCTTATATGTGACTTGTTTGTTTTCATGAGTACTTCATGACCATATTAGCCACTCAACAGTCCATGAAATTACAAAAACCTGAGTGGTCAAAATGCCATCCAGATAATATACTGTTCAGCATTCAGTCTTATACTTGGTGAACACATTTATTAAGCTGTGTAGACATTATTTTTCCAGGATAGGATATCTTGTTACCCAGGGAAATAAAAATTATATCCATAAACTAGCAAAAATTGGTTAAAATATTTGTTACATTTTTATGATTTAAACAATAAGTTTTATATTCTACCTTGAGTGAGCATATTTCCATTTGTTTCGTGAAGAAAGGTTTCAACTGTTCCTGATGCAGCATCACCATGGAAAGTCTACACTTCACTCACCGTAAGAGGCAAAGTGGACATTTCCCGTGCAGCATAGATGTCAGCTCCATATTCTTGTCTTCTTTTGGGGGAAAACTCCAAGAGAATCATTCTGAAGCAAATAAATGAATCAATAATTTGCTGAATCCTGAAAACTATATTAAATGTTACACCAACCTCACTCAATATTATTTTATGGCACATTCCCCACCAACCTTTTGTATGGCTTATAATACCCCCCTTTCTGTATCCCAAATTCCTCTTTTTTTCCCCCCTTGTTACACTGCTGCCTGAGCTGCAGCTTTCCCTCACTTACCTCATCTATCCCGACCCACCCCTTCCCTAATGCTATTCTTACAGAATTACAACTTTTCTATCTATTTATATACCATGCTGTTATGACCATAAAGGCACACCAGGGTTTATGGAGACATTACACTCCCCTCCCCGTCTATGCCTTGTCTTTTTGTAGGAGACTATAAAGAGGAGGGGCTTCCCAGACCTCTCACTCCATTCCTTTTGTTGCCTATTACAAACCACAGGGATTATGGTGTAAGCCACGTATATAGATAGATACAAATGAAAACCACCGAACATTATCTTCCCAATATGCACAGCTATCCACAAATAGAGTGACAAATCAATCTCCACAAAGTTACTCCTCAATATCCTTCCAAACCTATAGGTACTATACTATAAATACACACACATAACCAGGTTGTGAAAAAGTAATCAGATATCATACATGTGGAAACTCACCCAACACTGATGCTTCTTGAACAAACCTACCACACTCATACAGGACATGGTTCATCTTGACACAGAACTCTCTTCCTTTGTCTGTTTTTTCCCACTGACTATGAATTGAACCCTCACGCTAAGTTGGACCTCCATCCCTTGCCTCTATTTCTACTACTGTCCCCTTTACAGGGTCTGGCAACAAGAGATTTTTTTTTTTTTTTAACCTATTTTTGTTTACCTTTGGCCGGTACTCTTTTAATGTATAAAAAAAAAAATATATAAAAAAATCAAAAATAAAACTTAACCTCAACCCAAAATATAAATAAAAAAAACATTATTACTACATTACCAAATACTAGAGAGACTACATCACTTACTACATTACAAAAAAACATTCCAACACCCAAGATCTCAGGTCACCACACATCATACACAACAATGAATGTGTACAATCACCAAGTTCAAGCTGCTACCTTCCTCAAAAATATGGATCAGCCACACACAGAGCAGCAACAACCAACCCAACCCAACCTAACTACCAAATATAACTTAACCAATATGTTACAATCCTTATGGGTGTCAGTCAGCTGGGTTATTGCTGCAGAATTAATGATAATGTACACAATGCATACCTTAGTGGTATGCCTATTTGAGGAGCAGCCAAGCCAACGCTGTCAAATTTCTTCATTACATGCTTCATTTGTGAAATTACCTGAAATTACAAAACATTTTCACTATGCATTCATTTAATATACATGAAATTGTTATATATACATTAAATAAGTTATATATAAAAAATTACCCATTTACACTCAACTAATGAAAGCTTACACACTGCTTTATAGTAACTATTGAAAAGTACTGTAAAGATGACAAGAGTACACTATGTTTATGAACTCAATCAGTTATAAAGAAGCAGATATGTTACAGGTATACAACAAAGTAAACCTTAATTGTTACAAACTGCCTTTTCTTTCACCTGCAACCAAAGTGATATCAGGTACGTATATCAAACCTGCTTTATTTCTGGGCTGGTGAGGTGTTCAACCTGCACAGGCTTGGTTGCTGAGCGCAAAACAGGGTCCCCAACTTGACACACATGAAGAAATGGTGGTTTTACTGGTTTGGGGATTGAAGATGCTTTTGTAAGCTGCTACAAAACGCTGTCCCGCCATTACTGGTAGAAAGAAAAAGTTTTAATGTTTTAAACTTGCAAATAAGTATTATGTTCAAATTAGTCCAGGGCACAGTTATAAGATAGAAACTTGTCCAGAATTATTGCCAAGGATGTTGAGAAAAAAAAATTAAAAAGAAAAATTTAATGTGTGACCTTTCTAAAGGAAGTAGTCCAGCCCATCCTATCTACACATAAAGAAAGGACACAAATAAAATGAGGGAATGGAAAATTATGGAATACAAACATTCAATAAACAAAGAAAAACTCACCTGATTATGTACAGGGCAACCATTACCATTCTCTCATTAACGTATATATGTATATGAAGAACTGAACTCACTGCTACACAAAGTTCTGAAATGAGAATTACATAATCAATATAGGTCCACACAAGTACTATGTCCATTTCCTAATAAATGTTTGAATTTGGGTACATTTCACCATTAATATTCACATCTGCTTATACCTTTCAGTTCATATAAAAAGTAACATTCCTAGTGATATACCCTATGGATTGGCAATGTCATTAACACATTCATGTCTTACTCTGGTCGACTCCATCTTGCTCGAAATTTTGTTGTTGATGTAATTAAGAACTTAAGAATATAAGGAAGCTACAAAAGGCCCGGAGGCCTACACGTGGTAGTTCATGTAACTCCAATACACCCTTATTACCTACATTCACCTCTCATCTCCATCCATAAGGCCGTCTAGTCTTCTTTTAAAACTCCCTATCGTCTGTGCACTAACTACCTGCTGACTGAGTCTGTTCCAATCATCCACCACCCTATTTGTAAACCAATTTCTGCTTATCTCTTTTCTAAACCTACATTTTTCTAGTTTGAATCCGTTACTTCTTGTTCTATCCTGACTACTGACCGTAAGAACTGTTCCTACATCCCCCTTATTAAAACCCTTCACCCACTTAATAAAATAATAATTGTTATGCGTCATTACTCTGGAATTATTTTTCTATATTTTTAACCTAACCAAATTTAACCAAATATATCCTACCTCTTCTGCGAATAGATATGAAAGCAGATTAATGAAAAATACATAAAAAAAAACCTCACCAGAAATTAATTATTTTAATCATCACGACACAAAAGAAATAACACTTACCTGACATAACCTGATACAACCCCAACCTAGAGGACATAGACCCCCTCGACCCTCCAAATTTAACTATTCTCAAAAATCTGCGACGGAAAAGAAATAAGATCATATATTACAAGCAAAACGTAACTTTTTAATACACCACGTGTCATTCATTATATATCAACACCCGTAGTAATCCATCCCTAAGCTCCCTTATTACTCTAACTCAACATTTACCGCATAATTACTCTATATTTCATTGATATTAAAGCCTTGTCTTCATCACCGGTAAATTAATACAAAAACACACCACGTGTACCACCACACATTGCTACTTACACCCGTCAACCATGAATACTATTGATCAAAAAGACACAAAAACACGCCTATTATTCCCCCTACATGTATGATTTAGACATACAGACACTGACACTGTAGCAGTCATCGTCAGTTGGGTTGGTGGAGGCCCTGCAACACCGTAATACCGTAACACCGTCGTCTGCAACACCACAACAACAACAACATTGCTTCTAGGTTCCTATAATGGTGACACTCCTCCACCACGCGTTTATTATTCCCTTCACCGCACAAACTGAACTCCAATGAATGAAATAATATGCAGATTATACATTTTCATATTAATCCAACCTCATTCCCTGGTTCTCTGAGGTCCTGGAGGATTAATATCATAATATCACTGAGATTACATTATTACCTTTAACCTCTTAAAACGGGTCATAACTAATCAAACCAATTATATATTATATAGTTAGAGTTAGTTTTATTTATGTTCTTTGTTTTTTTGGTTTATTTAGGTGTTTAAATGAGTGTATATTGTTTTTTTGATGTGGTTATGGTTGAGGTTGTGTTAAGAGAAGAGCCAATGGGCGGCGCGGGGCTGTAGGGGAGAAGATGGCTGCCTCGGAGGGGGAGGCCAGTCAAAGTGATACTAAAAACGATGATCCTGCCTCACATGAGACGAGCAAGCAATTTTCAACTATTCACCAAGTAAGTTGAGGATCCGAGGAATATTAGAAAAATTACTGGGGTGATATATATTGCTCATGTGAAAGAGAAATGATGAATGTAAACGTTGTTGACAGCCCGAAAATGTCCTTGTTTTTAGTAGAAATTTAGTGGAATCAAGGTGTGTTGAGGGTTCAGTTTAACACCGAGGTAGCATTTTCACCTACCGAATGACCGAGTAATCTTCGTAGTGTGTTGATGACGCATGAAACACCCAATTAAAGTTGTGTAGCGAGGAAGAAAATATTAGTCGAGTGAAAACTACTCAGCGAGGCAGACTCCGCGGCGGTCACGTAGACGCTGGAATTTCACTGCTAGTTAATATTTAGTACAGAAAGCATCCTTGTATTTCACCGTGATGCTTGCGTTGAAGTTAATGCAGACGATGTGAAGGACAAGCCATAGTGCGGAAAATGGTAGTGTCTATTGGAAGAATTATACCTGTGTGTACATATGTAAATCTGTACTTCTCGCCACCCTCAGAGCATGTTAACATTTGAGTAGCTGTTTTAATTCCTGTATCTGTAGTTAGGTCGAAGTGAGTGCAGTTAAAATGTATAATGCATGGTGGTGTAAGCAGTGCTATACATGCCCTACATAATCATCATCATCTTAGGCCTACAGACTCCACCTTCTTTAGATGAATTAAAAGTGATTCATAAACTGATATTATATTCATCATATCATTTTAGGTATTGGTAAGTACATGCAAATGTTTTATTTCACTCATGGGGTTTGTCACATGCCTACTTTTTTCATATTTATGAAAACCAATGCACAAATACATGGCAAATTTTTTTTTATTATTAAGTCATGATTAAACAAGCTTAGTTAATCTTAATGAGACTGTGAAATTGTAAACTGCATTTAGAGCCTTAAATAGTGCACATAATCACACATATAGTCATTGCCTCGCCGCCTAAAACGTTTATTCTCTTAATACTTCGTAAATTACTCTTATTTGCACTTTCATTGAATGTTATCATTATAAAGTGTTCTTATAGCTGTGAAAATTTATTTATTACATTAGATAATTGCTTGTATTTCGTAATATCCCAATCATAGTTTGCTGGAGGTTGGTAAAGATAGTTTGGTATTTTATCGATTTTTGTTTTTTATAAGATTTTTGTTTTTTGTCATACTAGTCCTAGTAGTCATTGGTTGAAATTTATCCAATTCATGCCATTCTTTTCTTTAATTTCTACCAATGAAACATCATTCATTACCGTCTGTAATCATATGCTAAAAGTGCATATGGTTTTGGCAATTGTTTACAACCTGTCATGAGCCATGTTTTTATTTTAATTTAATGGTTGTTTATGCAGTTTCATTATTTTCATCAAACAATAATGTTTCCTGGAGTTAAGTTTTGACCTACTTAATGGGTTTCTCCTTTAACTCCTTGACTATTACTAACCTAACCCAACATGGTTGTTATTGAAAAAACAAAAACAAACCAACTTACGTAACATAGGGGTTCTGTAGCAGTTTTTTCTTCCTAACACTACTGTCACTGCCATTATCACCTTGTTGACATTAATTGTGCAATTTTTTCCAATAATGTAATGAAAACTCCTCATTCAGATAGAACTCAAACAAATAAACAAACTTGATAACTATTCCATTGGATCAGATCCATTTAAAATTCAATTTCAACAAATTAAAAGATACTAAATTTCAGCTTAATTCAGTAATTATTTATGGAAAAAAATATATACTTGCAATTCAATCTGAAACATGTGGTATTCAATGTCAATTCAGTTAAAATGATTTCTTAGAAAATACAGATCACAGTTTAATTGAATTGCCATTGGTGCAATTGATTTATTTACTTATATACAGTAAACTGGAAGTTTTATGATAATTTGAGGAAGAAATACAAAGCAAAATATTATAAATAATCTGAAAGATATAAATTGTAAATTAACATTGTGAATATCATCATTTATCAGGGAAGCTCACTGATTTTTTCCTTATATTTTTCAGTAAAATAATGATAAATTTTTTAACATTAAAACAGAACATGATTCAGTAATGTATCAGTCACTTTTTTGTGCAATATAATATAACAGTTTTTTATCAGTACTTTAAATTTTAATAATTTTCAGAATTAGATCAGTACCAGTTCAGTACCATTGTACTGCTAGTTCCAGTTCAATGTACTGTTTCAATATATTACAATTAATCTCAATTGGTCAAACAGGGTAACTGAGCAGAGTTCCAATGTTAAAGTGAGGCATCACGTTAAATACATTGTAATCCAAATTTCGTACTAAACAAAGATAGGAGGTGCTTTAACTAGGATACACATCACTCATTATGTAATGTATTGAGGGCTACTCACATTGTCTGCTGATTAAAAATTGAAGATCCATGACTTACTGAATTAGTAAATCAAAAAGTAATTTCTAGCAATAATTGTAAACTTTATTTGATGTATTGTAATGAGTATCATTACTGAGTTACTACATAACTTCAAACTAGTTTACATATTAATTTTACTTACTCATAAAAAAATAATTGGTGGTTAAGTTGAAAACATCAATGCTAGTAAAATGCATTTAGTTCTAAACGTGTCATATTCATGTAATAGCTGAATGAATTTATAACATAAAAGATTATTGAACTCCCATGTCTCATTTTATAGTAAGGAATTCACTGGTATGACACCTTTTCCCCCCATGTCAGCAGGAGATCGAACACCAGCTCAGCCGACCAGGTGTAAGTTATGAGAACAGAGTTAGTGCTGTTCTGTCAGGCTGGGATCACCTTGCAGGGACTGTTGAAGGAGATGTCGGCCAGCTGCAGCCCCTTGCAGCTTTTCTTTATAGGTAAGTAACTTAGTGTTACTGTACAGGATTGGAAAAGAAACTCAGCTATTTTCCATAAAAAGGAAATTAGAAATTTGATTTTTAAACATTTAAACCTCATTTTTTTATTTTGATTTGTTTTATATATCATTGTATTTATTTATTTATTTATTTTATTTATTTTTTTTTATTTTTTTATTTATTTATTTATTTATTTTTTATTTTTTTTTATTTATTTATTTATTTATTTTTTTTTGCATTATTTATTTACATGTTAATTTTTTGCTGTGGGAATAATTTGGATCAAATATCTTTTGATTCCAGTTCTTTCAAAAGAAATTCATGTTTGGTCTATTTTTCTGCCAGCTACATATATGATTGTGGTCCAAGTAGTACATTACGTCTCGTTATCGTATCTTAGTGAAATATAATAATAATGATATAGTGAGAGACGTTTGTTTTATTGTTACATACTGGTGTAATGCACTATTATATTACGCGGACGAGAGAAACTTTATCTTTTGTTTGATTATTGTATCAGCAGACATATAAGACATGCTACAACTATTTATATAATTACAATAAAGGTAAATATAGTTATTTTTTATCATCTTAATCATTATTGTCTATCAGTTAGGTATTAGTTAAAAAGGAATGCATGGGTTGGGTCAATTTGGGAGATTGTTGCCAAATGTCATTTTCTTTCCTGATCTCGTGACCAACACAAGTTTAGGGTAAATAACCAGTAGGGAGTGTTTGTTGAGTTAACAGATGATATTGGCCTTTGACCATATTTCAGGAGTGATTAGGTCTATCACCCTCACTCGTCTGTCCACATGTACTGAGATAGACTCTGCTAATAGTAGGCTATGCATATTGTTGTTGTTGTTGTTGTTGTTATTATTATTATTATTATTATTATTATTATTATTATTATTATTATTATTATACTATCACTATTATTATTATTGTTGTATGTTATTGTTTTTTATCATTAGTTTTTTTTTATAGTTAATTGGAATCGATTATAATATCTTGATTAGAGTCATTTGATTTTAATCATGTCATCACTGTTGCTATATTTATTTATTCTATTTATTTATTTTTTTATTATTATTATTATTATTATTATTATTTTATTTTAAAAAATTTATTATTTTTTTATTTATTTATTTTATTTTATTTTATTTTTTTATAAAGTTGGCTGAAATACGCCGAGTAGGCATCATGATGTGATGCAGCTGAAGGGAAGGGGGCGGAGATTACTTCTGTCCAATTGTAACTCAAGCCCTAGAGTTTACTTTTGCTTCTGGTTTAATTTTTTTTTTTTTTTCTCTTTTACTTACATGTCCCTCATTTTGTTATATAATTAAGCTGCATCAACATAATGAATACATAGGTACATTTCATCTAAGTGGTCACCCTTGGAGATATATCCAAAATTCAGAGGAAATTTTTTTTATCTGATACTTATGATTTAGATGGTTTGCCCGGTGATCCAGGTGATCCAAATTGTACTGGACAGCCCTATTTTCTCTCTCTCTCTCTCTCTCTCTCTCTCTCTCTCTCTCTCTCTCTCTCTCTCTCTCTCTCTCTCTCTCTCTCTCTCTCTCTCTCTCTCTCTCTGAAAAGCTTTGCTTTATATAGGCTAGCTTTAGTTTATTTTATAAATTTAGATTTATAAACAAATGTAAAAATAACTTGGCTATGAATAAATGTTTCAAATGTTTCTCTCTCTCTCTCTCTCTCTCTCTCTCTCTCTCTCTCTCTCTCTCTCTCTCTCTCTCTCTCTCTCTCTCTCTCTCTCTCTCATGAGGATTAATGACATTTTGAAAAGGCTGATGATTTCTATATGCTTATTTGCTCATAATTTATTTACCTGATGTAAACTTATCCACTCCAAAATATTTCTTTTGAATAAATCACACTGGCCAGTTCATCTTTGGAGCATGTTGGTGAAATGTTGGCGGTGCTTATGAAACCCAATTATATTAACTTTCCTTCTATTCACAACTCTTCATCATTATTTTTTGGGGGAGGAGATTACAGTAATGGTATTACTATTCAGGCATTACATTACAAACTGTATCTATCTTTTCAGATGGAGTTTACGTCTAATCCTTCAAGGAGAATGGCCCGGCCTTGCCCAAATTGTAAAAACTCGGCTGGGAGTAACATTGCAAAGGTGTTCCAGAGTGGGTGTGCTCCAGCCTCTGTGTCGTACTCTTATTCCCCTTGTATCTGATCCCTGGGGTCAAACAACAAAGACAATATTCACTGATTCTGAAGTTCAAGATGAGGAAGGTAAGAAAATATATATTTGTCCCTGCCACATAAATAATAACACTGTATAATCCATGTTATGAATTTACATTTAAAGGTGAAGAGAATATTTATGAAAACATTACTTCAAATTTTCAGCTATAAAATACATCTCCAATGAAAGTTGGGAGGTAGTGCGAGTACGTGTGGACACAATGGTTGAGTCAAGGTGTGAAGAACTTGCCTTCAGGGTTCTAAAAGTGTGCATAAGGTATGTAAGTGTATCATTATTTGATCATTATTTAGTAGTTCATAGGCAGTTTTGTTTCTTGTGGGTTACATACTGAAATTTAGTTGATTGTAATGTTAATTTAAGGAACTTTACTTTTTTATATATGTATGGGTGTGTATGTATACATATATTTTATATATACATATATATATATATATATATATATATATATATATATATATATATATATACATATATATATATATATATATATATATATATATAATATATATATATATATATATATGTATATATATATATATATATATATATATATATATATATATGTATATATATATATATATATATATATATATATATATATGTATATATTTAAAATATATGTATATATATATATTTTTTCATTATTTGTTTTTCCTTATAAATGTTTCACTTTCCAGGAAGGATTTTCCTTATCGTATAGGGATTGATACACATGGATATTTAACAACCTCCTGTTGATATTTTATACCAATTCCCATGCTGTTGCCACATAACGAAGATATGTTGGGTAATATATCAAAATAAACAAACCCTGAAGCTGCAATTGGTGGCAGCAGGTGCCATTTTATGTTTTTGTTGATCAACTACTTTTTTTCAACAGTTCAACTCTTCACTCAGACCTTAACACATGCATCAACACATGCATGGCCTACTATATCTCCATAGTTCCCAAACTTGATCAAATATGCAATAAAAATTATCAGTGAGGCATATGTTTTGCTGTTCTCAGAGACTGCTTCAGTACTGATACCATGTCTTTGGAGACTTTTTACATGCTTTTTAAATGCTAATGTTCTTGAATCGTTTTATTGAAGAGATAGTACTGGTATAGAGATAGTCTGGTATATAGATAGAGATAACAGCAAACTCTGCAGTTAAGGATAACTATTGCTTCTTTTTTCAGGTGCATACAATTGAGATCAGATGGCATGGGTGTCCCACTTTACACAGATGAAGACCATAACCACTTCGTTGATCTGTACTTTGTATTGCTGTACAAATTTCAGCGCAAAGCTTTTTTAGAAGAAGTAAGTAAAGAATCACTTAATTTGTAAAGTATAAAATACAAAAATATTGCAATGTTATACATGACTAATTTTTTTTAGTATATGGTGGTATTCCAGCTGTAAAGTATGTATGCATTGCGTTTACTTAATTGTATACAGAGTTTGAGCTACACTTGTGTGGTCCCCTCTCCATATCTATATTTGTCTAGTGTGTGTGTGTGTGGATGTGTGTAAGATCTTGATGCAAGAGACCAAAAATGTTCTAGTATGCCAGACCATGAAAGGTGGTAAGAAGGCAAGATATGAAAAAGAAATTACATCAGTTTAATTATAACCTCTGCCAACAAAGTTGAACAAGAGGTTGTGTTTTCATTTTGTCTGTTTATCTGTATATTAGCAACTTCCTGCCAGCACCATGCATCGCAACCTCATGACATTTTCTCAACTTGACCCCCTACTCTAGAGCTCAACTCCATTACATTTTGAAAGGTCAAAGTCAAAGGTAAGGGTCAGGAAAAATTAGTCTCCATTAATATTACCACTGGATGTTATCTTGGGCACCACCTTCAATGTGCCCAACTACAAGCTGGCTGCTGACCTACAGGATTTTCAAACATTCATAATTGTCAAAATCACCAAAACTTCACTAATATGATCCTTTACCCAAAGTTTCTATTCCATTAATTCCTTAAAGATTAATGTCTAAGGTCAACATCAATAACAATTCAGGAATATCAACAGCAGCAGCAGAGGTACTTGTGCTCTAATGAGTGTCCCTCTAGTTTTGTTGTAATCATTTTATTTATAAAACTCTTGCTGTGATCAATTATAATGGGTCTCATGCTGTAGAAGAAATGTAAGGAACCTACTCATCTAGCATACTCATTATTTAACAGGTGAAGGCACTAGATGTGAATGAAGGAGTTGATCTTGTTCAGCGACTGGTGGCCAAGCAAGACAAGACAAAGGTGTGGAAACATCGACTTAAGATTGCTGATCTTGCCATTCAAATTTTTCTTGCCACATCAATAGTGAAGAAGTACAGTCCAGACTTCTGGTAAGTGAACCCAAATTGTCTTCAGTTATATAGCTAACCATTTAGATTATATTTCAGATTGCTCCATACCCTGCATTTTAGTCTTTCTATTGCTAATATAGATTTTAAGTGCTAGAATCACATGAATAACTTTGTCCAAAAATTCTGTTTCCGATTGTGGTAATAATCCGTATATGTTGGGTGCCTTTTTACTGTGACTACCTGCTGGGCTGGGGGAATTTTACGAGAAATTGGGTATTTTTTGAAAAATTATTTAAAACAAAATACTCAACATGGAAAATTTTTCTTTCATATATGAAAAAAGATACATGTTTATAGTAATCAGGAAACCAAAATATGTAAATTTTGAGATACATTTAAAGAATTCTAACATTTTTACATAACCAATTTGGACATTATGGAAACTTTGTAAAGAATCAATAATGGCATCATGTGACAATGATATGAATGCAAAATACTAGAGCAATTGAATATATAATATTCATATTTTATACAGGTAATCAGAATAAGATACCTTGAAGCACAACATTAAAGCTATATAAAATATGGCATATAAACTCATTATATTCATCATATAATGAATAGATCGTTAGATGTAAAAGGGATGTCTGTGTAGTATTGAAGAATGGTTGAGTGATAGACATGACTGGAGAATAGTTGTGAATATATGAATGGAGACATGACCTCGGTGGACTTATCAGCTGGTCTGGTCAGGTGTGGGAAAGACAATGGGTCTATTATGGTGAGAAATTACCGGTTGTGCTGTGAGACTGACCCTCATGCAGTGTGGTATGGTCCCTTCTCCCATGAGGTCTAGATGCAAGGGGTATTTGTGAATGTTTATATGTTGATGCCTTGTCTCAGCTACCCCCCTTTAAAGAGAATGTCATCTTTGTATGTATATAGATGTGGTGATTTTTTGTTATACTAGAATTGCTATCTAAAACAAAAAAACTGTCCAAAACTTTCTCACTACCAAGATAATGCCTCATGCATTTTAATTACATGAGATACCTCCATAAAGATTTATCATTAAAGTACTTACATGTTCTTTGTTTATTGTACAAATGAGCAATGACGAATGTGGCTTGGGATTGTATCCGAGGCTGAGTGATTAGGGCTGGTAACTACAGCTGCCTCTCACACACTGGCTCTGGCTAGACTGAAGCAGCACAGTCCTCAAATTCAGAGTCGCCATTCAAGAAGGCTGGAGTCAACGTCTCAAGCAGTGATGAGTTGGTAATGCTGCTCATTGATCCTCTTGTTCAGTTCTCTTCTAAGTGGTGTGATAACTCTTTTTAAACCACCATTGAGATCCTCACATTGCTCAAAATCATCCATGCAGTTCAAGAAGCTCCTTTAGCAGTTCAGGACAATTCAAAGCTTCATAGAGCTTTCTTAGCTGGCATGGCCGGCTCTGCAGAATGGCTTTGTTCTGCTTTCAACTTAACTCCTACTTGCACCTCATCCATGATGTCTTCAATGGTGATTTCAGCATCAGTTTTGATGAATTTAAGCATGGCCTCCCAACTCCTATCAGCAGAGCCTTCCAACAGGATGCACTTGGCTATCTCACTGCTTTTTTAAGTGAGTCACTGAAGGGGATGGCAGAGTGACAGAAAAAAATGGGGAAGTCTACATGTTTAGACATAGGTTTGACAGATTAATATATGGAAAGGCAGTGGAGGTTATCAATCGTACAGTACACATCTCAGAAAAAGAGGGAGGAAGCTGTTGTATGCTGTGGGACCAGACTGTGCAAGAATGCTTGTGCATATCAAGTGTACTATGTTAGGACTTATTTGAATTTCTTTTCTATGATGAAAGACTTGTCAGACAAATACAGACACAGGATGGCTGAAGAGAGAAATAGCCCCACTAAAAACTTGTTTCTGTATTCTGCCATTTTTTTTACATATTTGGGAAATAGCATTTTTTTTTTAAATAGAAAATATACATATGCATTATAGAATTTTCAGGAGACATATGCACACATGCTTTACAAGTCAAAAAGATGAAGAATGCTAGTGATAGATTTTGCAACGAGATATTATTTATATTTCTTGAGCGAAATGATTGAGAAAAATTTTTATACTGGATGATCTGAATAATTGTGTGAACAGAATGAGTATGGACGTAAATATGGTTGAAAGTCAGGAAGTGGAAGAAAGGGGATGCATTTAACCACACTGTTTGATGAGCTGCCATTAGATAACAGGCATGTAAACATAGCCTCAGTAGTGTTATTACTGAAAGCTAAACTGATGGTAATTAGTACCTTAGCACTGTGTACCTCAGCTAATGCTTTACCTTTAACTCTCAGCTGCAGACACATTACTCTTAGATCTTACGACAGACTCCCTTGCTGCACATATACTTGTCATTGTATGATTTTGCAGAGATTCCTTTCAATATCAGAAATTTTTATTTTTAACTTGTTTTACTAAAGATGAGCTATGAGCTTTATTGCAAATATATGTATTGGCACCAAAAGTGTTTTTGTAGATAATTTGTTATGTCTATTAGAGGTGAAGGAATGAGTTGTGAAGTAGTGGTGAGATGCTACGTTCTGAGGTGGTGTGGTCACTTGGAGAAAAATTAAGAGAATGAGATGACAATGAAAACATGTAAGAATATCATGGTCATCCATTTTGATGATTTTTGATGGTTGTTTCTTTCTCACTTTACTGTGTAAAGCTAGTCTATTATTTACATACATCATAGATATGTGTAAGTACCAAATGATGCACTATAAGAGTAAAGTATGAAAAAGATGAAATAGGGGATGGTCATGGTTCCATTCAAGTCAACGTATCTACACTTGGTCTCATCCATTGTTGTGGTCACCTAAACTATTTGCACTACAAAAAAAATGAAGGTGTATATTGAGGGATTAGCCCTGTGGTGGGGGCTGAAAGAACACTACCACCATATTCCCTACAGGTTGTAAGACAACCAAAAGGGACAATGCGAGGGGTCTGGGAAGCATTTCCTCTGTATTCTCCTACAAAAAGGTTGGGCGCAAAGAGGAAGAGGAGAGTAAGGTGTCCCCAAAACCTAAAAGCCTTGTCTTGGCTAATCCCTTTTAAGGGGGATATTAGCTGGGTATATATATTGATAGATAAATGAAGAGATGGAATAATTGTACTTACAATCACATATACAAGTAAGATGTGGGTATGAAATGAAAGACAAAGATTAAGGATCTAAGCATTTGAAATTTATTTCATGATAAATCCCTTTGGTATGAGAAGAATGGATGGGGAAACTTATTAAGGTGTGTTTAAAAATATTTGTATGTGTAGTAATGGTGAAGGGATTAAATGTGAGTGGTTAAAGGGGTCAAACACAGCACTCTAGAATGGTTTGGCCACATTAAAAAAAATGCCAGAAGGTTAGTTGACAGAGAGTATATGAATATGGTAGATGTGGCGGGTACAAAAGGAAATGGGAAGACAGAGCTAGAGTATGTGAGTGAAAGGAGAATGAGAGGATTAGAGATGGTAAGGACAGGAATAAATGAGAACTTCTGTTGTGATAATCTCCTATGGGTGGTTCTCAGGAAAATGCATCAGATATAAATAGATCGATAGGTATGATGAGGGTAACTGATGTATTGCACTAATGTGCTGATCTTGAATGCTGTGATGTTATTTTTCCTAATTTTGTAACAGGTCTGTGTTTCTTGAGTGGTGTGGTGTCCAAGTGGCTGCTGCAGTTGCTGATGATGTACTTATTCAAATGATCCACAAGTATATGCAACTATCTGATGCTTCCCAGCACATATACTCTATGAGTTCCATTCTTCACATGAAGGTATGTTTATATAATTTTCCAATCTGAATTGAATTTGTTGAGTTTATAATATCACTTTCCTGCTGTCAATTTATTTTATGATTTGATATGAGACATTAATTAAGAATTTTCATTACAGTTTGGGAATCGGTTGGCTTCACTTGTAACTGAACTCTTGATCCGTGCCCTTACAATGGACATGAACAGCTTAGAAGTCCTGAAATTGAAACAGACTGAAGAATCTCTAAAGGAACAGCAAGTACAATTGGAACAACAGATGGCTGCTGGTTTCATGGATTTGGCCACAGTCTTCACCCATCACAAAAGTGTGGCAAGGGAATGTGTCCTCACTGCATTCAGCCTTCACCCAACTTCAGAACGTCTAGTCTTGCTCAGCAGCTTCGCAGGCAGTTCTCACGCATCAGATATTTCCCATGTTCTCGAACAACCACACTCCCTATCAAAACACTCCACACCACATCCAACTTCTCCTTCTCCACAACCCTCCTTTTCAACCACTCAGTCCTCTCCCTCTTATATTCCATACCCTTCATCACCTGTCCCACATTCTTCATCTGATATGTCTCAGCCACCTTGCTTGTATCAACCAGCATCCCCTCCTCCAAGTTCTTTTTCTTCCTGCATCCAACACTTATCCCCCTCCCATCTTTCTCTAGCTTCCCATCCAGTACCATCCCCACCATTGGCATTACCTGCACCCACCACTGTGTCCACATCTTACAGCATTTCCTCTCCGCCCCCACATTCTCCATCTGCCACTTTGCGTCCTGAAGCTTCCAATGATGGTACAGCAATGGAAATATCCACCACCAGCCTGCAGTCCACTTCAACCTCTGACATGCAAGCAGGCTCCTTCAACACTTCAAAGGGCACTGGTGTTGTACAAACTACACAGTCCACCACTTGCCTTCAATCCTCTTCAAGTAATTTCCATACAACACCATGCTCTCAAAATGACTCTCAAACTACTGATTTGTCCACATTGGAAAACTCCACTGTCAGTGACCCAGTCCACAATAGTCTTAATTATGTTGGTGTTCAAAATAGTGTTAATGTTGATAACATGCAAGTGACTAGTTCCAGTGAAGTACAAGTGAGTCATAATGGTTTACAAACTGATGAGCTTAACATTAAAGGTCGAATATCTCCAGTGAGTGACCAGAGAGGTCTGTCATGTGAAGATCAGTGTCTAACAGATATCACGATAGACACAGGACAACCTTATCCAAATATTCCATCTGATGCGGATTCTCAAGAGCCACAGATGACCATTGAAAATAGTGCTCAAATGAAAATGGAAGATCTCTCATTGTCACAAACCAAAGATATAAATACTAATGATAAGGAACTGGATACTATAACTCGAGGAATAGCCAAAATGAAAGAGGATGTAGATTCTATGGACAAGTTCTACAAAAGCACTGAAAATTTTATCGAACAATTAAGTCAAGAGCAACCCAGTAAATCTTCTCATTTGAAACTGACAAACGTATCACCAGGCAGTCTGTGTCAAAATTATGATGTGCTGACCCAACCTAATCAGGTTCTAGATGCAGAACAGCTAGGTATGACAAAAGAACTATGTGATGACCTAGCTGTGGTGCTCAGCAGTCCACGGTGGCAAGTGTTGTCATGGATGCTTGACTGGGGTGAGCTTTCAAAAATTTGTGGGCAGTACATCATAGATGCTGATAGTGCAAAAAACATGACCAAGGAACTGAAATATCTCAATATTGATTACAGTCAGTTTCAAAACATGCCATCTGTAGAAGTTACAGAGTTCACTGGTATTGAAAAGGGATATGAACATTTTATTGAATCTGAAGGTGAAACCTCAGATGGAGGGTACAGTGCACGTCCTAAGGGAAGTCATAGCTCTCCATCTGGTGAATTGGACAATACTGACAGTGCAAAGATAGTGAAAAGGGGAAGAGGACGACCAAAGAAAATCACACAAATTAATAGACTTTATGATTCAGACTCAGACTTTGATGCTTGTGGACAGTTGAAGGAACCTTCCTGCTATATGATTTCAATGTCTGAGTCGGAAGAGTCTGATATTGACAATAAAACTAAGACCTTCTCGAAAATGGACTCTGAGCGCAGTGGCATCATGGAAGGCAAAAGAGTAACAGCTGTAAGCAATCAAGACCGAAGTAAGCGTATCAGGATTGATGCCGAGACAGGCAAGTTGCGGAAAGACAGGAGTTTACTGAACAGCTTGCGACTCTTTAGACACCAAAAATATGGAGGTGATCTATGTGACACAGATTTTGAAGGCTTAGAGCGCTCTTCAGAAAACTTTGCACCTCCTCTTAGTTCATTGAATCTTAACCCACGTGTTGTGCTAACAGAACGGGACAAGACAGCTGTAGATCAGCAGCTTCAAAGGTCAATGACAACAGCTATGGCAGGAAAAAGAGTTGGTTCTGGTAAGACAACTCTGTCTAGTCAGTCACGTGAATCCTGGAGATATGCAGGATCCTTTGTGGCACCCAATCCCGCCAGTGCTGCTCGTCCAGCCACCTCAGTCCCACTCAACCGCTCTCCTACTGTCCAGTGTTATGTACGTCATAAAGATGGCAAAGTGCGCATTGCCCCCTTCAATAGATCCATTCTGACTGGCAGTCGACCCCCCGCCCCAGGTGGACACAACAATTATTTGAAGTTGTTGAAAAGACCAACATCTGGTTATGATGATTCCTATGCAAAGTTTTTGCTGCAGCAAAACCCCAGTCTCAAAGGGCCGGGTGATAACTTAACCAGAAAGAGCATGACACTTGATGCCAGCTTAGATTATCTTAAAAAACAAGGTACAACTGTCACTTATAAGTCAAGAAAAGCAGGATCGACCTTAGCTCTCGTTAATGCTCAGAAGACAGTCTTGAACAGAATAATGTCTCCAGAAAATGCAATATCAGCCATAAGTAGCCGGACTGCAATTGCAATGCCTGTCAGTAACAATCCTCCAAATTTACCTCCATCAGACAAGACAAATCCTGCTAATCTAAGTCGAGTCTTACCCAAAGGTACGACTGTTGTTAGAAAACCTAAAACAGATGGAGCAGGGCCCAGTGGGGTCAGCAATAACAGTGGGTCAAGTAGCAGTTCAGGTACACGAACTGTTGTCACCCGACCAGGAAGTTTTCCAACCGTAGTTTCCCGACCCAGTGCAACAGTCTCATCGGTTGTTCGTGCAGGATCCTCTATCATGTCTGTCAGAACAAATGCATCAACCATCCGAACAACTTATTCTCGTGGTGTGTTGGTTACTGGCAGTTTGGGAGGACAAGAGACAATAGGCAATAGAAGTACAACACCTCCGCTAACTGACAGCTCTCCGTCAACACCAGGAGGTGTACTTTCTGGGTCAGGATCCTCTTCCTCGTCTTCAACACCGGCCCCTTTAGTCTCAGCCACGGTGGTTGGTAGTGTCCTCACAACTGTTCCAAACAGTTCCCCCATGGGGACACAAAGTGGAAAGCAGCAGCAACAGCAACAGCAACTGCTGCAACAATCCTGGGATGTTGTTCAGAATGAAGATTTGGGTGTAAGTGGTGTTGAGAGCAACACCACCCTCACCCAAATGAGCAGCAGCACCAGGGGAGCAACCACTTGTACCACCACCGTGGCTAGCCCTCCGGGGGACACCAGGGCAGCTAGTATGTTAGAGACTTTACTTAGAGATCGACCTGTTCCTCCCAGCCCCCTCCTTACCCAGTCCACCACAGCCATCACCACTATTACTGCTGCTCTTCCCAGTACAATAACATCCATCGTAGGAAACAGTAGTGTTCCTATGTCAGTAACTGGGGAGAGCCAAGTGACAAATGCTGTGGTGGGTGCCTTGAGCAGCACTGGTAACAGTGGCAATGTGGTCATTGCAAGTGGATCAAATGCCAACAGTGGTGTAATTATGGCAAGTGGTGTAGTTGGAGCACCCACGGGAGGTGGTGTTGTAGTTGCCAGCAGTGGTCTAGTTGGCAGTAGTGGTGTTGGAGTAAACACTAGTGTTGGTGAGGGTGGCTCTGGAGCAGTGCAACAGGTGCTTCTACCAGGCCAGCTCGTCCAAGTTCACACCAGTGATGGCACAACAGGCATTGGAATTGTGCAATCTTCCTCATTAGATTTAAGATTACCAGCTGGAACCAGAGTAATAAAACCTTGCAGTGGGACAATACGAACCACAGCTGGCCAGCAGCAGCAAGTTGCAGGAGTAATAAACCAAACTGGTAATCGCCAAGTCAACGTATTGCACAATGTAAAAATTCTACAGAATGTGCAAAATAGGCAGATAGTCCGCACTGTTGTAGTGCCACATCCAGTTGCCCTCCAGGGTCTGAATACTCAAACAGGTCACTTAAAGCCTCAAGTTGTTTCTCTTAGCCAAGGAACCAGCACATCTGTAACAGCAGGAGATAGTGGGGTTATACAGCCCCAAGTTCCTACTACTACCGTGAGAGCTAAGATTCCACCTACCACTATTGTCCAGAAAGTATTAGGTCGCAGTGGACTAGTCATCCGCACTGTCAGGCCTCAGACCTCATCTACTCAAGCTTCAGGAGATGCAACTTCATTTGAAGAAGGATTGGGGGCAAAACTACAACAGCAGCAAGTTTCAGATGGAGAGAAAAATACGGGAACCACTGCCACCACTGCCACCACTAATGTGACAGTAGCTCGTCTACCCCAAGATGAGGGTCTTGGAGAACGTCTTAGTCACTATCTGAAAACTGCCCTTGCAAGTTCCACAAGTACCCAAAGTGTTGGAACTCAGACTCTGACAACAGCTGTTAAGCCTTCAGCAGGTCAGTTAGTGAATCAGGTTGCCATGAACCATTTACGAAGTGGCAGTAATGCAGCTATCTCTATATCAGGAGGTATCCCTGGTATCAGTGGTACTCCCAATACCATTTCAACAAGTCCAACACCACCACAACAAGCAAATATACCTTCTCTTCCTCTAACTCCAACAAATGCAGTCAGTTCAGAGACTTTAGAACAGCTAAGGGAGTTTGAATCTGTTTTTGAAAAAGTATCAAATAAATCAGGAAAAGAGGGAGCTGATGGAGAAGCAAGTATGGACAGCTACACAAGTACTCCTATGTCTTCTGAGGAGTCAATGATTGCTGCACAGCTTTTGAGTATGGCTAATGATAACCCTGCTGTCACAACAGCCTCAAGCTATGTATATTCTGTTCCCACAACTGTGTATGATGCAAGTGGAACCCGGTTAACTGAAGGAACATATATAACCATTCCTAGTACTACTCAAGCAGGCACTCTTATATTAGTCAATCACAGTGGCTCTGGCACAGGCTTGGTCACAGTTGCAAGTGGCGTACAGAGCCAGCAGCCTCCTCCTGCAGCTTCACCAGCTTTATCCTCTACCTCGTCTCATTCTTCTATTGCATCCTCACCATCGTCTACTTCAAGCAAGAGTAAAAAACCACCTCCTAAGTCGAAAACTGTCCCTCCAGCCACTCCTCCTGTAGTGGCCAAGCCCAAATCCCCACCACCTCCAAAAGCTCCAGCTCCAAAGCCGACCGTAGCCAAACCTCAAGTGGAAGAAAGTGACGAAACCAAAGCTCGTATTCAAGCCATACTAGAGCAGTACAAGCAAGACCTGGCTAATACTCCACAACCTCAACCAGCTCCAAGAAATAGAAAAAACTGCCCACCTCCAAAAAATGAAGGAAAAACATCCACCAAAAAAAAGAGTCCAGTGAAAAAGGTTGAAGGGGGTGCAGGGAACAGCCCCGCAGTCTCAGAAGGATCCATAGTTGGTTGCCCTTCCCCAAGTCCATCACCAGGTCCTGCAAATGATAACTCAGTTGGTCCCTCAAGCAGTGCTGCAGGAGGGCAGCCAGTTCAGTACTCCTCTCAAGTTGTGGTTAGTCAAGGTAACTCTACTGCTGTCAACCCCAGTGTTTCTGATGAGAAAGTAAAGGCTGAGGGCAGTCCAGAAGTTGTTGCTTCTGCTCCACAAATACTACAGGGAGTCATGGTGTCAAATGTAAAGGTTGAAGGTAGCAATTTACCAAGTAATTCCACAAATCTTGCACAGGGTATTGCAGGAGGTAGATTTGTCCAGCTTATTAGACATTGTGGAAAAGTAACTACAATCACAACACGTCAACCCATGAATAAGGCAAAACCAGCCAATCAAGGTGGTCCTCCTCCTAATGTTACAATACAGGGGCGCATCAGTATGAATGATCTCATGGAAAGTCATATTGCATCTCTGTTAACTGGAGGAGGCTCAACCCTGACACAGACTCCCTCTGTTGTCAGCAAGATTGTTCAGCAGCAGCAGCAGCTAGCTAGCCACCAAGCAGTTCAACAAGTAGTGGTGCAAACATCAGGAGGACAGCAAGTATTACAACAGGTAGCAGTGCAGCAGCTTCCTACCTCTCCAGTCAAACAGCAGCAGCAGCAACAACAACAACCGCCACAACCACAACTACAAAAAACCCAACAGAAAAGCAGTGTAATTCAACAACTCTGCATTGCCAATAAGGAAGAATTGCCAGGAGCAAGTTCACAGTCTTCTCAAGTATCAGTCAGTATGGCATCCATGCCAGACACACTCCCTAGTAATATGGTCACAATTGCAAACACTGTTTCAAACACACAACCTGTTGCTAAAGTTTCTACAAATACAAGTCCGTCACCATCTACAAACGCATCAAGCATTCCTTCATCAGCCCTCACCATTGCAAACAATAGTATTGCTGTTACCACAAGTGGCACAGTTAAACTTCCCTCTCTCTCCTCCATCCCAAACTCTCCACTAACTCCGCAAATAAATGCTGTAACATCACCTCCAACTCCACAGCCTGTATCAGCCTCTCCCCACACTCCCTCTCCTGCAACAGAACCATCTCCTACACCCTCATCTTTTCAAATGGGAGAAGAAAGCAATAGTAGTGAACAGAGTGTTGGTGAGGGTCTTGCTGGACCACTACCTCCATTTCTCACCTTAAAATCATTCATCATGAGAAGTCCACAACAGCCTTTACCACAAACTCAACAATCACAACAGCAGAAAATTAACGCAGAACAGAAAATATCAGATAAGTGTTTTTCCTCGGGGACTGGAATACAGCAAGTCTCAAACACCTCAGGACCTGCTCAAGAAGCAGCAATACCATCTCCTTCAGTAGCCCTTAATAAAACTTCTGAGAGAGGAAATCAGTCACATGTCCAGTTACAGATTTCACAACCTCCTAGAAAACCAACCACAGTGATTCGTTCTGGAGGAGGGGTTCCTGGAAGAAGATTGGTTGTAGGAGCTATGGATGCAAATGGAAGGACAGTAGGGCTTGGTGCAACAGGTTCTCCTCTCCTTGTAAGTGGCACAGGGGAAATAGCAATTGCCACATCACCTATGTCAAGCTCCAGTCATGAAGGATCACCAGCCGCTGCACACTCTCGCATACGCCTGGCAACAAGACCTCAAGACATGAGAAGTAATTCAATTGACTCCTTAAAAAGTGATTTGAGTAAGTAATTTATTGTATGTTAAACTAGTATTTGAGGTGATCTTTTCAACCTTACATGTATGCTTTGTGTAGGTCATCTAAGAATGATAGAGAAAGAAACCTAAATGCTTAATGCAGATCTCTATACATTAAGAAATTTTTGTTATGTACTCATTTATCTAGAAATTTGCTCACTTTAGACAAAGGTCAACAAAGTTTTGCTTTACAATAACTACTTTGAACTTTCAACCAAGTGAGGTGTAGCCTAGCATTTTATATCCCTATGTCGTGCATGAAAATAGGCCAGTTATTTAAATCCCCATGTGTCGCATTACAATAGATCAATATACATTGGCTGTCACCATTATTTGAACAGGTGTTACTGTAGCTGTAGTTACAAGTAAACTTATTTCTTCTTTTTCACACATTGCCCCTTTGATATTTGTAGTGTGGCAGAGACCATTTCTGAGTTTGCATGAAAAGTGTGCACATGGCTACAGACTTAACACATACAGGTTAAAGAGATGGCTAACCACTTTTTCCTGCTGGACAACAAGGTCACAACTCATTATTCGTTGGATATTAACCCTTTTTAGATAACAATATTTTGCATAAAAGGAAATCAGCCCAATCATCTCTACCTTATTGAGTAAACATATTACATAATAGCAATAGTGACATAATATCAGTAGTATTATACATTCTCATAATTATAGTGGAGTCAGGCAGAATGACACACAAAGGCTAAAACTATGTAGTGGTGATGTTATAAGAATAGAAACCTCCCTTGTGAACTGTTATTCTACACCCAAGGATGGGTGTAGAATAACAGAATAACAATATGAGTTTGTAATTGGTATTTATTCTTTACAGGTGTTGAAGAGGTTCAGATTCCACCTAGTCCAGCAACATTAACAAAACAGATACAGAGTGCTTACATGACTGAAGCAGCACTGTCGCCCTCAGTCTCTCAGTCACAGCACTCAGGATCCTCCTACTCCTCCCCAAGTACAACACATGACTTGCCATTCACAGAAGCTCCCGCTACCTCAGATGATTCTTCAGGTGGTGGTTTAACACAGCCTGGTCACTCCTCAGCACCTTCTGCTCCTGGCCTCTCAGTGACAGGTGTCTCTCCTGAAGGTGACACACAAATGGGAGCATTGACCTCACCATCTGGAGATGTTTACCTTCACCAATCTGGGGCTGGATTAGGGCTGGAAAGCCTGGAAGCAGGAGGATTGCCTCTTGTTTCAGGTATGGAAGTAAGGACACATTCTCCAGCCCTAAGTGATTTGGTGTCTTCAGGACCTCTCCTTACTTGGTCCCCTAGGTCTGCAGACTCTATGATGGCACAGTCTCCTTCTCTAAATGATGCCCTTACAGCAAACATTCCTCTTGATGTTAATCACAGTGAAGATTCTCTTTGTGACTCATCTACTGGTTTCCCTGGACTCTTTTCAATTGAAGGAGATGGTGTCAGTGTATCTTCAAGTACAAGTGAAGACACTGGAAATAACTCAGCTGGGGTTTCAAATAATCAGCAGCATACTTTGCAACAAGATCTAGAATCACAGGAACAAATAGAGGTGACAATTGATTTGCATCCCCGAGAAAGTGAACAAGACCATACCATCACCTCTACCAGATCTCCGACTCAGTTAGAGTTGCCTGTGGCCACCCTTCGTGGAATAACTACTCATAGCATCCAGTCAACAGGGAGCATCATAATAAACCATGGGTCACAAGAGACACCATGGAGATTTGATAATACTATTGTTTCACAGACTAAAAGTGTTATTAATCAGTTATCTGAGCCCGCTAATGGACATCATAATGATAAGCAAGCAGCAGATCCTGAAGCTGCAGGCCCATCAAACAACATTCAAGGTAAACAGAATGATGGCACTCAAGTATCACACCAAAAAGGGAAACAGAAAAGGGGAAACAATGCTGAATTGAATGAACAACAGGTTGAGGATGTCAGAATTGTAGCTGAGGTTGTTGCAATCAAGGGCATGGAGAAAACAAACAAATTATCTACTTTACAAAGCAAATCTGATGGAAAGATTGATAGTGAAGTGAAGAAACCATCTCAAGAAGGGAACAGTAGAAAACGCAGTCAGTATTCAGCCTGTCCTCCAGATAAAAGAAAATTAAGTGTAATAAATGAAAATGAAGTAAAGACAGAAGAAATACCAACAAAGAATGGACATGAAGATGATCCTGCACATCCCAGTATGAAAATTGGAAACAGTAGTTGCAGTGTTGGCAGAAACAAGCGTAGGAGCTCTCAGCGTGCTGTAGCAGCTTCTAGTAATGCAGTTCCTCCAGCTTCGGTGTGTCGAACTCGTGCAAAGCCCTTGAAAACTGAAGCAACTATAAAGCAGGAACATGCATCTGGACTATTAGGCCCTGAGATCAAAGATGAAAAACTTATCAAACTAGAAAAGGTTATAAAGGAACAAAGCGATAGTGGAATTGGAAGAACTAGGGGGGCGAGGAAGCGCACAGAAACAGACAATGCCAGGGAAATTAAGCCCATTGAGGAGGAAAGTCATGGGGAGCAAAAAATAGGTGGAGAGAGTCATAGGGAAATTAAGCAAAGTGAGGATAGCACTGACATGAAATTTGGTGAAGGGGAGTGTGGAGAGGAGGTGAGGCGTGGTGGCAGAGGTGCACGGGGTGGTAAACGAGGTGATGCTTATGTTTTGATGGAAGAGGAAGTGCAAAATCATTTGGACGAAGATTCTGCAGTACCGCGGGGGAACCGTGGTCGCCATGTCAGTGGCACCTCGGACACCAGCAGCAATTATAGCATGGAATCTGCTCTTGCTGCGGCACTGCACGAGGCCCCTAGTATCAGTAAGGGACGGAGACGACGGCGACACAGCAGAGAAAGTAGTGCCAGTAGTAGGGATGGCAGCCCACCCACAATACATTCTCATGAATTTCCCCCTGGTGGAGTTAACACTAGACGCTCGTCCTCACGGGACCATGCCAAGAAAAAGAAATGCTCATGTTGTGTGGGAGGAGAAGAAAAGAAGAGTACCTCTGGCAGTGGAAGGAGAGTGTCCACTAGAGCTGCCAGAAGCTCCAGCAGTGGTTCTTTGCAGTGAAAAAAAACAATTTGTGTTTCTTGCAGTGTAGGACTTTGCTAGAATCCTCATGTTTGTATATGTAAAAGCTCCATCTGTAGTGACTGTACAAGAAAAACTGGTGATTGAGGAGAGCATCATCCATACTAGCAATAGCACTGCAGTAGATAATAAGCAGCTATATCCCATTCTGTGATTCATTTATGTAGAGGACACTTAATGGCTCACCTGTGGTATTTCTGAGCTAAATATCTTCTCCCAAGACAAAAAAGGTGTGGCTTCTGTAGTTTTTGATGATATTGTTGCTCTTTATGAATAATAGTGGCTTTGGAACAACAGTCTTCATCTTTTCCCACAGAATAAGCATTAAGTGTTAACAATTTAATGTTCCTTTTCATATTTCAAAATATTTTTATACTCTGAAAAACTTGCTCACTTGTGTGAGCTCTTGCAGCACAATTTTTTTTTTTAATGGGATATTAGTGCCATACATTTCCAATTTAAATTGAGTAGACTGCAGACCACTGATTAAAAAAAAATCTCTGTGGTCATCAATGGCTTGGCTTGATGCACATTTTTGTATCATGTCAGACCAATAAGGTCACAATGATCATTTGTACCTGAGTGCTTTTAAACTGGTGTTAGTCCAAGTCTTTTAGACAAACCCAAGTGTGATGCAGTGTTTCCCTCCTGTCTGTCAGTGAATTGACTTCCACTACTTTACAATTCTGAATCAAAGAACGTTTCTTTATCTCCAGAATTTATTGCTTTCATTTCACATCACCCATTTCCATATACAGATTGATTTATTTATTTTATTTTTTATATATTTTTTCCATAGAGAAGCCAGTTTTCATAACTTCACAGTTTGAAGTTTTTTATCCAAATTTTTCTATCAGTCATTTTTATATTTTCATCATCTTCCCTCCATAATCACAACCTCATATCATTTTTCAGTATGGAAATTGTAATTCCATACATGGGTTTATTCAACTTAGGAGTGAGTGACTCATCCAATTTGGCACCTTGTTGGGTCACACAGATTGATACGCTTTTGGTGGACATTGTCTGGTTCTTAAAGCCTGTCCTGCGCAAACTGTAAATACTTTCTAATTAGTGATTTTGCTATATCCAAATTTATATCCTAATTTTTGAGACCCTTGTTAGTGGATATATATTATGATTTGTAAAAGATAGAGAAATGGTGTTCTTTAACTCTTAAAATCAATAGGCTAGTATTACTTCCTCGATGGATCAAAAAGCTATGTTGAGAAAAAGTAACGTGGCTCCTCAGTGATAGTCCTTTACTCAGTAACTGATGGCCAGTGGAGGAGGAACCAGCGTGCTGTCCATACCAGTACTCTCATAGAATTATTAGTATTTCTACCAAAGGGAATATGTCGCATCTGTAAGTAAAATCTATAGTAAAGCTGTATGTTCTCTTTGTGATACATTCCCAGTCTGCAGTACTTTTCTTTTTTTTCTTTTCATGCATAGAGAATTCATGAAGTGTGGATCCATTAGATGTGTTCATTATGGATGTGGGTCTGTTACTACATGGGAACTATAAGCATGTTCATGCTGTGTATTTATCCTTATCTTGTAGCTCATAGAAGGAGTGTTATGCCAGACTTAAGGCTAATGCCTCTGCTAAACAAAGTGAAAATGAGTTCTTGAGAATTAATAGGAACAGTAAAGCAGTATAAATACAGAGCTGATAGTCCAATATATTGCTACGTTCAAGCTGAATATGGCATGTAAAAACGAAAGACAAAATGAGTTGTGATGTAATGATATTGTACCATGGAAGCATGGAACTGAAGTATACAAGAAAAAGTGCATAAGAGACAGACCCACTCCTGTATACATAAAGTAGCTTATCACTGTAGTGTTTGTATTCCCAAGTTTGGGAAAATATGCTTGACCATCATTATCTCTGACAGTGGTGGTATTTAATTGTCCTTGCTCTAAGAAAAGTAGTAATGTTAATGCAGAATGTTTGCTTTTTTATTTCTTCGGATTTTTTTTTATTTAAATACCTAGAACCACTTAATTACCAGAAAGGGCACTTAAAACTTATATTTCAAAGCATTTGTGAGTTGAATAGGGCAAGTAGTACTTTGGATCATATTTTATATTGGAAACATTTTTTTTCAACAAGGAAATTATTATTTGCAGTAACGGAATAGCAACATTCAATATTTTATATGTTTGTAATTAATACCAGGAACCAAAAGTATTTTGCATTTAACAGCAGGTCTTGTACAATCACTTTTTTTGCTCAGAATGCCATAGATTATTCTTTTATAATTAACTTGAGGGCATCCACGTCTTTTAAGACCAATGACCATAGAAATATAAATTATTTTACTAGATGTATATAAAGTGTGAAGGTTTCATAATCAGCCTGTGTACTGTTAGCATGTAAAATTGGCCTAGAAATTGATCTTTGAGTACTCGTTTTTTCGCTTGTAGAAAACTAGCTCCTGCGTGTGTTTATTTTAATATTGTATTGAATGATGCTTATCAGTTTATGTAATAATTGTGTTTATAAGGTTTTTTTATTATTTATACTGTAAATAGCTTGCCAAAGCTCTCCACATGTACACTATTCTCCTGTTCCATCTAGGAGGAAGCTGCTCTAGGCTTTCTCCATTCCTAGTTAAGTGTAAGTTTTCTTGATAAAATGTTAATACCACTCTGTTTGTAAATGGTATTGTGTACAAAATGTTCATTCTTTTTGTATTTGTGTAATGTATGTACAAAACGCATAAATCCTTTCATTTTTGCAGTATGACTAAGTTTAATTTTCCTTGTAATTATTGTTGAATATATGTGCGCTATATATATATATATATATATATATATATATATATATATATATATATATATATATATATATATATATATATATAGTCATGCTCAAACTCTACACAAGTTAAGATTCGAGGTGTTAGTGAAATGGTTTGAAATGGCTGGTGAAGCCGTGACAGAGTTTTAGTCAAGACACCGGGTAGGATAGAGAGTAGCGCAGTAACTCAGTTGTGAGGTAGTTTGGCTCTCGAGAATAGATGTATCTACCCAAGGACGAGAAAACAGAAAAAAAGTAAGGTGATTGTTCTCGTCCGAAAACCAGGTGTTAGCTTATATGACTAAAAGGAGTTGTTGTGAAGGGAGGGTGATAGGCCATGGTGTGCTGAGTGCTAGCTATGAGCCCAAATCAGACGCCAGCATGTTGCTTCTGGCAAGTGGAACGTGGGGTGCCAACTTCACAAGGAGTAATTACTAGTTCTCATGTTTAACAACACCAAACAAGAAAAGTAGAGTTGGTGTCAAGCACGAGAAACAAGTGTCGGGTTGCTGATACAAGGTGTCTTGACACTCAACTTTTGAAAGAGTTCAAGTCATAGGCAGGTGGAAGAACATATATAGGAAGAGAGAGTTCCAGATTTTACCAGTGTAAGGAATGAAAGAGTGAAGATACTGGTTAACTCTTGCATTAGAAAGATGAACAGAATATAGGGATGAGAAGAAGTAGAAAGCCTTGTGCAGCGAGACCGCAGGAGGGGTGGAAGCATGCAGTTAGCAAGTTCAGAAGAGCAGTCGGCATGAAAATAGCAGTAGAAAAGAGGTAAAGATGCAACATTGCGTTGGTGACTTAAAGAATCAAGAGTCAGTTAGAGGAGAGTTGATGAAACAAAAAGCTTTAGGCTCCACCCTGTTTAATAAAGCTATGTGAGTTGAACCCCACCAGACATGAGAACCATATTACTCCATACATGGACGGATAAGGCCCCTGTACACAGCAAGCAGCTGGGAGGGAGAGAAAAATGGATGCAGACGCCATAGGACACCTTCTTGGAAGCTGATTGA
>JAPQNM010000008.1:4730840-4790840 GCA_029783475.1 Metacarcinus magister
CGTCTCGAGTTTATCAGTTTATGAAGATAGATAAGGGGGACGAGTATGATATAGTTTATTTGGACTTCAGTGAAGCCTTTGACAGAGTACCCCATAGGAGACTGTTAAGTAAAGTCAAGGCTCATGGCATAGGTGGTAAGGTACTAGAGTCGATTAGGGGATGGCTTACTAGTAGGGAACAGAGGGTACAGATTAATGGGAAGAAATCAGAATGGGGTAATATCACTAGTGGGGTACCACAGGGATCAGTACTAGGACCATTGTTATTCATAATCTATATAAATGACTTAGAGACAGGAATAAACAGTGATATTAGTAAATTTGCCGATGACACAAAGATAGGAAGACCAATAAAGAATTTAGATGATGCTAGGATGCTACAGGATGACTTAAATAGGCTGTACGAGTGGTCAGAGAAATGGCAGATGCAGTTTAATGTTAACAAGTGTAGCATTATGAGCGTAGGTAAAGGTAATAGGCCTGTAGACTACACATTAAATGACACTACCTTAGGAAGGTCATTTAGTGTGAGGGACTTGGGAGCTCAAGTAAGCAGTGACTTGCGCCCCAGGGAACAGTGTATTATAGCTAGAAATAGGGCCAACAAGATACTGGGATTTATTAGTAGGTGTGTGACAAATAGGAGTTCTGAGGTCATTCTGAGGTTGTATTTAGCGCTAGTTAGACCCCACCTAGATTATGCAGCTCAATTTTGGTCCCCATATTATAGGAAGGATATAGGCTCCTTGGAGGCAGTCCAGAGAAGAATGACCAAGATGATTCAGGGACTGAGAAATTTACCTTACAAAGATAGGTTAAAACGTCTTAATCTCCACTCCCTATAGAGAAGGAGGGCAAGAGGGGATATGATTGAGGTTTTCAAATGGGTAAAAGGAATTAATAAGGGAAACATTGATCAGGTTATAGAAATTAGTAGTCAGGATAGGACACGTGGAAATGGGTATAAGCTAGAAAAATTTAGATTCAGGACAGACCTAAGTAGATATTGGTTCACTAACAGAGTGGTGAACGATTGGAATAGGCTGGGTAGACACATAGTAAGTGCTGAGTCAAAGGTAGCTTTAAAAAACGGTTGGATCAGAGTATGGATAGAGATGACAGGTGGGATGGCTAAATATTGGATTAGGTTAGGTTCATGCCATTCCTCATGTATGTGTTGTATTACAGTTACTGCCACTTACGGTAACCTTTAACTTGGGGAGAGAGAGAGAGAGAGAGAGAGAGAGAGAGAGAGAGAGAGAGAGAGAGAGAGAGAGAGAGAGAGATATGAATATCACCACATCCCACAGTACATTATAAAGCGTGGTTACCCTATAACAGTCATATTTAATGCTTGGCACAGTGATAAGGGTTGAATTTCGTGGATATAAGATGGATGGAGGAGAGAACATTACCTGGATTGACAGAACTATTTAATTAAGCAAAAGGATTGTTTTACACATTGTAGTAATTGTAATGTATGATAATAGTAAAGGTAAAAATAATGATGGTAATACTAATATTAATGATAGTAATAATGAGAATGACAGATAGCTTTTATTAATATTCTCATTGTAGGAATAGTAGAGTAAGAGAGAAGAGAGAGAGAGAGAGAGAGAGAGAGAGAGAGAGAGAGAGAGAGAGAGAGAGAGAGAGAGAGAGAGAGAGAGAGAATGAGAAAGAGAGAGAGAATGAGAAAGAGAGAGAGAGAGAGAGAGAGAGAGAGAGAGAGAGAGAGAGAGAGAGAACATAGGAATATAAGGACGCTACAAAAGGCCCAGAGGCCTGCACTAGGTAGTTCCTGTTAATCCTATACCCCTTATTACCTACACCCACCTCCCATCCCCATCCATGAAGTCGTCTAGTCTTCTCTTAAAACTCCCTATTGTCTGTGCACTAACTACCTGCTGACTGAGTCTGTTCCAATCATCTACCACCCTATTTGTAAACCAATTTCTGCCTATTTCTTTATTAAATCTACATTTTTCTAGTTTGAATCCGTTATTTCTTGTTCTATCTTGACTACTGATCGTAAGAACTTTCCTTACATCCCCCTTATTAAAACCCTTCACCCACTTAAATACTTCAATCAGATCTCCCTTACTCTACGTCGCTCCAGTGAGTGCAATTTCAAAAGCTTTAGTCTCCTTTCATAGCTAAAATTATGAATCCTTTCTATCATTTTGGTCATCCTTCTCTGCTCTGACTCTAACAAAATTATATCCATTCTATAATACGGTGACCAAAACTGCACTGCATAGTCGAGGTGAGGTTTGACTAACGCTAAATACAACTTTAAAATAACCTCAGCACTTCTACTTTTAATACTTCTAGCAATGAATCCTAACAACCTATTAGCCCTATTTCTAGCCTCAATACATTGTTTTCTGGGACGGAGGTCTGAGCTTACATTGTTTTCTGGGACGGAGGTCTGAGCTAACCTGTACACCCAAATCCCTCTCACATTCTGACCTATTCAGCATTACCCTGTTTATATTGTACCTGTTTTGAGGATTTTCCCTACCAATATGCATTACTTTACACTTGTCAATATTAAAATCCATCTGCCACTTAACCACCCACTCGTTTAACCTATCTAAGTTCCCCTGCAATTCTTTTACATCAGACTCTGATCTAATAATCCTACCTATCTTAGAATCATCAGCAAATTTACCAATATCACTACTAATCCCATGGTCTAAGTCATTAATGTATATTATAAATAATAATGGCCCTAATACAGATCCCTGTGGCACTCCACTTGTTACCCCCCCCCCAATTAGACTTGGAACCATTAATTGTAACTCTTTGCTGCATATTGCTTAATGATGACCTAATCCAGCGGAGAACTTTCCCATCAATCCCATGCGCTCTAACCTTACTTAGTAGTCTATCATATGGAACCTTATCAAATGCTTTACTGAAGTCAAGGTATATAATATCGTAATTCACATCCTCCATCCTATCAGACACCTCTCCTATACCTGCGCCAGGAAGACACACACACACATCCTCCTCTCACTGTCCCTGGCACAAAACACCCTGCCTAGGCCCCTCACCTGACTGTCCCCAACAACAACAATTTTACCTGTTTTACCTGAATTACCTGAAGAGAGAGAGAGAGAGAGAGAGAGAGAGAGAGAGAGAGAGAGAGAGAGAGAGAGAGAGAGAGAGAGAGAGAGAGAGAGAGAGAGAGAGAGAGAGAGAGAGAGATTGGCAGATCAAAGAAGACATGGAGTGATATCCTAAGAAAAGATCCAAATATAGAATAGATGATTAAGTAAAATTGAATTACATAGTCATGTAATATGATGAGCTGCCATCAGTAACTAAGAATGAATTTCATGTAAACAGGATCTTTCTCTCAGAATTATGATAGTGATGATTTAATACATTTTTAGATCACATGTACAATGCAAACCATTTTTCTTTCAGCAATCCACAATTTTCACCATGATTCAGTCCCACAAACCCTTCACCTTGATGTTGGGGAAACGGTACAGGTGTTGGAGGAGTGTGCAGGTGAGTGCCCATGAAGCCTTAAGTCACGCCCACCTCACTCATGACTTCAAGTAGCTATGGGTGAAAGACACCAATCATTGTGGTATTGCCAATGTTATATCCTCATGACAACAAAACTCTAGAGCATAGAGTTTAGGAGTGGAATAAGTGTCAGACTGGATCTTGGCTGTCAATACAATTAAATATTAATAATGAAGGTTTAATAAAATACCAAGGATCTTGAATTTTATGTTATAAGCATTACATATTTTATATTTTTAAAGACTTTAGAATCTTCAACATACTGATATCTTAATACATTAGATATTTTCATATTTCTTGTTATTTTTAATACCCTTGCAGGTTTTCTTGTACTACCGATAATTATTTAACACATTTCAGAAACTGCAGTCATGAATGACAAATTATCATTAACTGTTATTCATTATTAAAATTTCCAGGATGGTACAGAGGGTTTTCGACCCGCAGTAGAAATGTAAAGGGTATATTTCCTGCCCAATATATCCACCTGAAGCCATTCAAGATTGACAATGAAGGGTAAATTCAGAGTTATCTGTTTTCATACTGGAACAAATATCCCAATCTTGTTATTAGTTTTATAGCTGAAAATTTGTTTGAATCATTGAAAGTTTAGAAACAAGCTGATTTATGTATTGGTTCATTAAAATCAAATTGGTTGCCTTAGCTTTGATTTTTTACTTTCTTTTGCATAGTAATGTTAATTGTTAACTTCACCATTTTTTCCACCCTTGTTCTCACCTCAAGGTTGATCCCCAGGTTATATGAGACAGTAACACCAGTGGAAGACCCAGTGGTTCAAGAGGCTGCATCAGTCTTACGAGAATGGGGCCAAATATGGAAAAACCTTTATGTAGTAAGTATAATCAAACCTACTCAAGGCAGTCAATGAAAACATTAATTAGTTATTCTACTATTAAAGATATGAATATAAATACAGAGTTCTAGAAGCAGCATCACCTCACAAAAGATCTAGGAAAGGGAGTAAAAGCAGCTTAACAAATAGTCATAGATACTTAATAATAGGTACTTGTTCGGGTGACCGAAGCTGTTCCCAGGTGCTTGTACCTGCGAAGGGGTATCTGTTTATTGTGGTGGTTTGGCCTCAGGATTTCTTTTCTTTCTAGTTATTTATTATTTTTATAGATTTTTGACAAGCTTACGATAGAGTAAGGAAAAATGTATTGTTTACGTCACTAAAAGGGCTAGGGTGTGGAATGAGTATGCTTTGTGCCATTATGGTTATGTATAGAGTAGCTAACTGTATTGTGGATACAGCTCTTATTACTGCTTCTATTGGTGTACGCCAGGGCTCCCCGACCTCCTGCTTGTTTGTTTTATATGTAAATGACCTAATTAAAATGATAAAACTAAATTGTGGATGGGATGGCTTCCTGGGCTGGTTACATGTGCTTGCCCTCATGGATGATACCATTATGTTGTCAATCTCTAGACATTCTATGATAGAAAAATAAAAAATTTTAAATAGCTTTTGTAATACTCATGAAATGAAGATAAATATGGTTAAAACTAAGTTTTTTGTAGTGAATGGTGACAACGATGATAAGCAGCCAATTATGGTGGATGATGTGGTGGTTGAATCCTGTGATCGCTATATATATATATATATATATATATATATATATATATATATATATATATATATATATATATATATATATAGGTAGTCCATTCACAGCGGATGGCTCTGTTTCCACGGCAACTAAAATTCATGCAGAAAACAAAATGTGTCATGTTCTAAAAGTTGTTGCTTTTGTTAATAAGAATAACGATGCTCCTTTTTATATCAAAATCAAGGTATTTCAGGCTGCTCTCATGTCAACCTTGCTTTATTGTTGTGAGTCGTGGCTAGGAGGAGATTTTAAACCAATTAACAAATTATACTTGTGGTGTGTCAAACAGTTGTTAGGGGTGAGGAAGACCACCTGTAATGACCTTTGTTTATTAGAATTAGGATTACCACTGCTACGTGTTCTGGTCATCAGTAAACAGCGGAGATTCTTTTCACGTATGTGGAGCGAAAGACGATACTTTGAGGATGATCCACTGGCCCACACCATACGCACCGTCTTAAATTATAATTACCCCACTGCTCATCTCTTAAGGGATTTATTGTATAATGACATTGATGATGTACAAATTGCTCTTCACAACCGTAGAGAAAAAAGTGTTAAACTCTGATTCATCGAGATTTCAACTGTACTGTATTTTAAACCCCAATTAGGAATCCCATGTCACCTATATAAAGGAGAAAAACATAAAAGAGGTGCATCGTGTATCCTGGACCAAAATACGAGTGAGCGGCCACTCGCTTGCTGTGGAAGAAGGGCGGTGGAATAGGTGTGGGAAGGGCCGTTTGCCGTTAGAAGAGCGCCTGTGTGATTGTGGAGAAATTCAATCGGAAAGGCATGTCATCGAACAGTGTCTAAAGTCAGTTGTGCTGAGGCAACAATATGGGATCACCACAATGGAAAATTTACTTGTTGAAAGGGATGATTATGAGTGTGTGTGGTGTTATTCATAACATTCTGTCCTTGTATGCTTAGTTTGTAATAAACTGTAATTGTTTTCTGTATAGCTTATAGTACATGTATTATGTTGGACCATATAACTAATGTTTATGTAGTTGTAATTTGGGATCCTGTGGTCAATAAATAAATAAATAAATAATAAAAAATAATAGCCACTAAGTGTTGGTCCCACAATAAAGATGCCACCACTACATGGATTATATAAGCCCTGCCTGGGCCTCTTACATCACTGAGATACATCACAACACCATACAGACCATACAGAACAAAGCCCTAAAAGTTATTACTGGATGCACACAAAGTTTGAATAATGTTGATATACTTATAGGTAAAATAGATTATACAGGGAAATATGCACCATGCTTGAGACTTTATGACTGTGTATTGGACTCTAAACTGTCAGTGAGATTCAGTTTAATCTATTTGAAAAAGTAGAATTCCAAGGTTTAATGTTTCCCTTCAGTATTGTAGACTGTTGGTACTGGAATGAATGATAAGGTTGCAAGCTCCTAACAAAAAGAAAAACTTGTCAAATTTCAGCAACTAGGAACACCATATGGGGAGCAGGAACTATGGGAGGCTATCCGCAAGGCCATGATGGATGTGGCCGACTGGCGGAAGCAGCTCATCACAGGGACCTTGACATCAGACCAAATAACACAACTCAAGCTGAAAATAACGCAGAAAATCGACTGGGGAAACAGGTGAGTTCTTCATATACAATACCAAAATGACTCGGTAGCATTATAATAGATGAATATTTAGATTAGTTTATCATTCAGCTTGTTATTTACTTTTACATTACGATGCATTTGGAGATCTTGTACTCGAGATATTATATAGATATTTTTCTGTTTCTTATCCGTAGGCATATTGAAAATTATTAATGTAAGCTTTATTATCCCAGTGATTGATCTTAGAATTGGTGTGATATCTCAAGATATCTTTAGATTGATAGGTTTTGAAAGTATGCAAAAACATAACGACAATGAAAAGACATTCCAGACCTGGTTTGATTTACTCTTCAAATACTTCATCATTCAGGAAGCTTGGGTTGGACTTGGTGCCTCGGGTGGAAGGGGAGATGGTGGACCCAGACGCTGTGAGTGTGGTGGAGCTTCATCGAGTGGTGAGTATTTGCAGGACTTAGTGTCATGTCCTTTTATTTATTTATTCATTGTATTATCTTGTGTAACTGCTGGGCATAAAAGTTGAGTAAATATTGTTGTGGTTCATTACATGATAAGGTTACTCATGGAAAAATATCTTTGCATTTCTTTGATTAATATAATTTGACTTTATAATATGTTCTGTAAATAATTTTTTGCCTATGAACTACATTTATAGCAATAGTTGTTTTATGGAATAGGTGTATTTAAAGTATGTATGATAGTCTTTGATCTTACAGTGTATTTAAAAATTAAAAAAAAACTTATTTAACTTTTATCTGGTAACATAGTATTTGTTGTGTTCCAGCATGCTCAGAGTTCAGAGGCATCCCAGTCACACTCCCAGTCATATTCTCAGGTAAGGGAGGCTGCATTCTAGAACTGGAGTAGTATGTATCCTGTGTAGCACAGTACAATATGGGATCAATTATTTACTTGGGAGAAGTTGTGTAGGATAAGGTGATCCTTTACTTTACTACATACAAATCTTTGACAAAATTTTAATAGATTCATTTAAGCTTTAACAGCTCAAAGAATGATTACTACGTTACTTTATATGTCATGTATGCATACATTGTTAGGCATTGATGCTCAACAATGTATGTTGATGTCAAAATGTCATAACAAAAAATGTACTAGATATCAATGGTGTTTATGTATTGTGCAGGGGCTTGGTACTCTGGCCAAGAAGAAGGAGAGGAAGAAGGTGCTGAGCCATCACCTGTTCTTCTGCATGCGGGATTTTTCATACCATTTAGGGGAAGATGCAGAAGTGTATTTTTCACTTTATGATTCACAGAAAGGGAAGTTTATCAGGTAATTACGTGCCAAAATATGTTATATACATTATGAATAATTCATTGGATGTACAAGTGCTGTGAAATGATTTCATGTTCATGATAATTTCATGATTTGTAACATTGTGTTTTTTTTTCAGTGAAAGATTTCTAGTCAAACTATCAAAGGAAGGATTTTTTAATTATGTAGAAAAAATTCATTCCAACTGCACCATATTTACCGTAAGTGGGAAAATAAGGTTTAGGTATTGGATGTATTTAAATGTATTGCAATATAAAATCACATGTATTTGAAATAGTTTATACATATATTAAAGAATTTTACTCAGTAATTCAATAACTGTTGTCTATTGTCTTAATCAATTGCATCCAATGTGTACCTGACATGTTTTATATACTGTTGTTATGATCCTTCAGGACTTGGGAAGTGGTGACTTGGTATCTGATTTGTATATCGTTGCCCATGTTATAAGAGTTGGAAGGATGCTCTTCTCAGATTCTGTAAAGAAGACATCCTCGCACAATTACCGAAGACCGTATGGAGTAGCAGTGTTTAGATTAGCTCAGACCGTGCTGCAAGGAGGAGATGGAGAGGTATGACATTTTTCATTATTGGGTTTGATGGTATTTGAATTTCCAAATGCGTAAATGTTTAATTTTGCATTGAAATATTTCAACTTAAAGTATTTAAAGTGCTCCACTAATTTTTAATGAATAATTTAGCTTATTTTTTTATCCTTTCCCCAATACAGGTTGAACTGACAGGGAAACTCTTTTCATCAGATGAGAAGGACTTCTGGCAATTACCAGAATTTATCATAAAGAAACAGACTAATAAATGTAACATAATGTCCAATAATGCTAGCTATGGTAAGTTTTTTCTTCCTTTCCTTGTTTTATATGATCAACAAAGTTTTTCGAGCTTAGAAAACATACACAATATATTGATAGTGAAAATAAACATAATTATAGTATCTTTGGGTCTCTGTTCCATAGATGTTCAAAGTTCTGTTGGTTGAAAATTAAGTTACCACATAAGGAAAATCTATTTATCTATATCTGATGCCTATTCCTAAGAAACTCCTTCCTGGGAATGACCATAACAAAATTGGGAAAGCATGATGTTAATCTCAAAAAATTGTCGTGTAAAGTTTAACTTCACTTAACTACACTGCACATAATTGCTCATGTTTGAGTGCTATATTCAAATGACCAAGGCTAATGCAAGCAAACTTGGAACCTGTCTTTTGAAATGATTTTGAAATTAAGTGCTCTTTTCTTGCTCCCATAGGACTGGTGGTGAGTGTCAAGATGGTCCATGGAGAGCTGGAACAAGCCACTAAAGAAAATCCTCTTTTGCTCAAGAATGTTTGTATTACCAAAAAACTTGGCTTTTCTGACGTCATAATGCCTGGTGATGTTAGGTATGTAGTAAGAAATGTGTTTGCTTATGGCTTTATAAGACCAGCATTGTTTCTTTCATCTCTGTTGTTGCTAATGTAACTTCTATTTATCTATATTTTAATAGTCTCTGACACCTCGTTCTCTCCTGGAACATCCCACAAGTGGATAGGCATGGCAGAAGGGTCTCTACCTCTCCCTATCCATACACTCCCTCCAGCTTCTTGAAGCCCTCCCCCTCTATCAGCACCTCTCATTCATGTACTCCTTTATACCCGTCCTTCCAAAGTAAATTTCCTCATACTAATACCGTCAATTTCAATCATATATACAGTCGGCCCCCCAAGGGTCGGCCTCTCTCCAAGGGTGCAAAATTGCAAGGGTGCGGACAGTACCGGTTTGGCACTTATGTTTAAAGAGTGCGAAAAAATTCAAAGCGTGCGCAAAATCACTAGCTGGCAGCAGCGGGTTGAGGCAACACACACCCCGCGATTCTTCACCAGTCCTTGAGGCGTTGTCAGTCTCTCTCTCTCTCTCTCTCTCTATCTATCTCTATCTCTATCTCTATCTCTATCTCTATCTCTCTCTCTCTCTCTCTCTCTCTCTCTCTCTCTCTCTCTCTCTCTCTCTCTCTCTCTCTCTCTCTCTCTCTCTCTCTCTCTCTCTCTCTCTCTCTCCTTTAAAGAACTCAACATCCTAAAGCTTCTTATGTGGAATTATTCTTCCTCCTCCTCCTTTTCCTCTTCTTCTTGTGACCTGTTATGGTTTGTATCGCTTCGTAGGGTCCCATCTTCCTTGGTGTTACGGTTTCTCTATCCTGCCATAGACTTGAATAGGAAGGAGGTGCAACACAAAGGGAGATTTTTACCGATGTTACTAGTCCTTTCTTTTCAATTACGCTGATTTTCTTTGCATTCTTCCCACGCCTGTATAAGACGGGAAATACGCAAAGAAATTCAGCTTTTGTCGGGCGGCCATGTTGTGATGTCATCTCTCTCTCTCTCTCTCTCTCTCTCTCTCTCTCTCTCTCTCTCTCTCTCTCTCTCTCTCTCTCTCTCTCTCTCTCTCTCTCTCTCTCTCTCTCAGATGTGGGATTCCTCCTCCTCCTCCTCCTCCATCCTAGATACTGTAATGGCTTCCGCCAGTACAGTATCTATCTATTATCAATCATATTTAATCACATGTTTATATGTACTGTATATTTTTTCATTATATCATGTATTTTGGGGGTTATTGGGCGAAAAAAGGGTAAGTCTCAAGAGTCTCGGACTACATTAGTGAATTTCCCATAGGTTATTAACTTCCAAGGGTGCGTTTTTCCAAGGGTGCGCAAGGGGTCCGGACTACATTAAGCGCACCCTTGGGGGGCCGACTGTACTTTCTTTACAAACTCTTCATTCAAAGACTTATACATACTTGGTTCTCCTCCTCATCCTTATTTCCTGTCACATTCCTTTGCCGCATTTTCCTATATTTGCTCTCCTCTTTCCTTGTATAGCCTCCCTTATCTCATCTGTCCACTATGCATTTCCCTTTCTTTGATCACAAATGTAACATTGTATAAGATGATGCACTCAAACATGGTGGTGTACTTACTAAAACAAAGGATAATTATGTTGGTAACACCAAAAATTTTCTTCTTCAGAAATGATTTATATGTGACATTGAACAATGGGGAGTTTGAGAGGGGAGGCAAGTCTGTTGGGAAGAACATTGAGGTGCTGGTGTTGGCACTGGACGCTGATGGACACCCACTGCAGGTAATGTGACAACTTTTTTTTCTTTTTTAGAGAGAGTAAATTGGTGATTTGTAATATTGACTGACATGATTTGGTAAAGGTATCATTTACCACTTTTGTAATGTGAGGTGATCCATGTGTTTTCATGACATAGGAAGGAGAGAATGCAGGTAATTTCATATTTTATTCACCTAAACTGATAACATGAGAAATATGGATTTATTATGTTTAATTTTCAGTGCATATACAGTGGTATGGGCTACGAAGCAACAACTGAGCATTCTTCCATGATCATGTACCATAACAATTCTCCGCGATGGACTGAACGTTTAAAAGTAGCTATTCCCATCGACCAATTTGCAGGAGCTCACCTCAGATTAGAATACAGCCATTGCTCAAGTAAGTTCTCGGTGTTGCTGGTAAAATTAGATCTGTTTTCATGTCTATCTGTCTATCTGTTTCTATCGTATCTATCTATATACATATATATATATATATATATATATATATATATATATATATATATATATATGATTATGAATATTCTATAGGTATAAATGTGTATAAACTAGATATCACATATCATTAGAAAACAATAATGGCATGAAAATATATTGTTTAGCAGACAAATGTTTCGAGCAGTGAACTTTTTGAATGATCCTGTCCGCCTGTCTGGTAGTATATGGAGCCCGTTAAATCCAAAATCCGTTGAATGGAGGGTTGAGTGCATGCATATATATATATATATATATATATAGTATATATATATAGTATATAGTAGTAGTATATATATATATATAATATATATATATATATATATATATATATATATATATATATATAATATATATATATATATATATATATATATATATATATATATATATATATATATATATATATATATATATATGTGTATATACATATATATATATATATATATATATATATATATATATATATATATATATATATATATATATATATATATATATGTGTATATATGTGGTGGGGACTGGAAGGATATTTTCACCGTATTCTCTGTGGATTGTAAAAGGCGACAAAAAATGATGGAGTAATGGGCTTGTAACTAAATTATATTTATCTTGGGTCTGGCACTGTATTTATCATAATTTTAATCTCTACAGGCATCTAAACAAACTAAGGTTGCTGCATTTTGCCATCTTCATCACTCTACTATAAATATAAATTGATTTTAATAGTATACATACCTGAAAATTTATAGCTTTAATGCAGTGGTCAATCTATTTGATTAATAGAATTTTGTATTTTGCAGTATTTTGTTTATTAGCATTACAAATTATATTCAGTATGTGGTGGCAGGCCATTCAGTTGATTACAATATGATCTGATAATATTAATGCCTGCTTTTATTTATATCTTTCAGCACGGGAAAAAAATGAAAAGAAGTTTTTTGGATTCTCTTTCATACGTCTAATGGATGATGAGGGAGGGACAACATTGCGTGATGGCTCCCATGAGCTGTGTGTGTACAAGTGTGATGAGCGGTCCCGCCTCGCTGACCCCATGGAGTATCTCACTATGCCCTATCTCTCCAAGGCGGCTGCAGACTGTGTCTATTCACTACCTTTTCAGCGATCTCCAAAAGAAATAATTTTTGTAGATACTTTACTCTGCTCAACCAAACTTACTCAAAATGGTAAAGTAAAAATTAAATACTGTTTTTGTGATGTGATTTCCCATATTTATTAGTATTAATAATTAATAACACAAACACATAAGCTACAGATTATGGTACTCCATGGTATTCCAAATTTGTGTAATTTAACATCAATTGTAAATTGAAAAATGTCTATTGCTGTTGCTTTGTTCTGAAGAGAACTATAACATGACATGAAATTTCTACATTTACCCAATACAGACTGAAACTTGCTGAAACCTGCTGCTTATTAATATCTTTTGTCTGTCTCTTTCAGTTGATCTTTTGTCTTTGTTACGATGGCGATCAGCTCCAGAGGGCATTGGGGAGACACTCTCCAGGTTGACGCGGGTTGATGGTGCCGAGACAGTAAAGTTCCTACAAGATGTGCTTGATGCACTGTTTGCAATGTTCTCAACTGATGATGGGAACTCCACACAGTATTCAGGCCATGTCTTCCAGGCCCTGGTAAGGTTCTTTAATATTATAGTCTTACTTAATGCCTGCTAACTATTGTGAATAAGTAATTTTAAAAATTGCAAATGATTTTCAACCCTGCAAGTCTTGAATGAGTTATATTTTTTGTATGTGTTTGTTACTAAATTATCAAATATATATCTTGTACAGGTCTTCATATTTAGTCTTCTTGAAGACAGTAAGTTTGAACACTTCAAGCCTGTCATGGATGCCTATATCACAGGACATTTTGCAGCTGCCCTTGTTTACAAGTATGTATTTATGCAACTTTTATTCACTTTTTTTTTTTTTTTACATGATTTCTGCTTATATTTTGTTGAATTACCTAGTGAATTAATAAGTTACTTTTTTTTAATAAAAGCCATTTCCTCTGTTTTCCCAATGTGCCAGGGGCCTCATCAGCTGTGTTAAGCACTTGTCAGATCTCTGCCCTCAGACGGAAAAACAAGAACCTATCATGAGATGTTTTCGTTCCCTTGAATATATTTTTAAATTCATCATCCAGTCAAGATTACTCTTTGCAAGGGCAACAGGAGGACAAAATGAAGATTCCTTTAGAGTTGATGTGGACTCTTTGTTTGAGTCATTTGCTCGCATGTTGAACATGAACCTTGAAAATATTGAGGCTTCCCAGGTAAGCTTTTCGTCTAATCAGCTCTCCTCTTCTAACTGACTGTCTTGATTCTTTAATTCACTGACGCAATGTTGCATCTTTATTTATCTTCTACCGCTATTTTCATGCTGACTGCTCTTCTGAACTTGCTAACTGCATGCCTCCACCCCTCCCGTGGCCTCGCTGCACAAGACTTTCTACTTCTTCTCATCCCTATTCTGTCCATCTTCCTAATGCAAGAGTTAACCAGTATCTTCACTCTTTCATCCCTTACACTGGTAAACTCTGGAACTCTCTTCCTTTCTCTGTTTTTTTCACCTGCCTATGACTTAAACTCTTTCAAAAGAGGAGTGTCAAGATACCTCTCACACTAAATTGGAGTTCCCCCCCCATGTCTGTATTTCTCCTACTCTCCTCTTTACAGGATCTGGCGACAAGCAGGATTTTATTTTACTTGTTTTTGTTTTCCCTTAGCCAGTACCCTTTTAATGTATATATAAAAAAAAAAAAAAAAAAAAAAGTTTTTAATGTTATATATGTGTTATAAAAAGTTTATAATGTTGACATGTGCATATAGTGCCAACACATTTTTATCATGATTCAAGCTGTATTGGAAAATTTGTAGATATAATGATATTTTGATGATTGGAAATGGAGTTATGTAACATATTACTGAAAATGTTTAGAAATTTTGATATTTCTATCCTCGTGTACAGATGACTCTGTTAGAACATCTACAAGGAACGTGTGATCAACTGAGTCGAGTCCTAACTCCCGGAGAAGTGGCCAATCATATTAATACTTTGTTTAATGCAACACCTGTGGAATCTTCAAGGGTGATTACAAGGGCCAAGCTTCGTGCAATGAAAAATGCTGTCAACTCTACAATTTTTGATGATGATGGTAAGCATATCAGTTTCATAATTTATATTTTTCTGTTAACTGGTATTAGTTGTGTTAGAGAGGCATTTTTACTTTTTATTCAGATTCTCATGTTTCTTGTTGAATTTGTCTTTTAGAACTTAATTGCCATAACTTTTATCTGGGGAAAATATTAAATAATTATTTGCAACAGTAGCAACATTATCCTAGAATGAAACATAGAATGTATTTGGAAACTGATGCAGTCTACATTGAATATTTTTACAGATAACATGGGACCCATATGACTTGTAACACATATCCCCATTAAGTGAGAATAGCCAAGACAAGACATTTAGGTTCAGGGAGACTTTACTCTCCCCTCCTCCTTTGCATCCTGTCTTTTTGTAGGAGAGAATACAGAGGAAGAGCTTCCCAGACTCCTTGCTCCGTCACTTTTGGTTTCCTTTTACAAGTTTCATTTTATCTTTGTGAAATTAACTTATGGCATCCTCTTTAAAGCTTACTTCTCATTAGACTGATATTCACTGTATTTGTTAGTTCTTTTCATGCTACTTATTAAAACTAAGATAGTGATATAATCATAGATTGTGTTTGATTTAAAGCATTAATGTGTGATATCTTTCTTTCATCCATAGAGGGTCGAGAACTGCTCCTGCAAACCATCTGTACTCACCTAAGACAACACCTGGACAACCGACAGGAGCTGGCCCTTTGTGGTGATGTTCTACAGGATATTATTATTCTCACTCATAAACACACCAAAAGATATCCCTCCAGTAAGGTAAGGCACTTTTATCTTGCTATATATCTCTATATCTATATCTATCTATATCTTTCTATCTTTCTATTTATCTTTATATATATGCCTGGCTTATACTCCCCCTTAAAGTGGCAATAGCCAAGACAAGGCGATAAGTGTTCAGAAAACTTTACCTTCACTTCCCCCTCTGTGCCTTGTATTTTTATTGGAGAGAATACACAGGAGGGGATAAGTGAGAGGAGTGTATGTATGCATGGGTGTGTATGTGTACGCCATGTATCAGCTACCCCCATTTAAGGGGATCTCAGCCTGGTATATAAATAGATAGATTTTTTGTATTTTATTATATGCAACTTTGATTTAATTTGTAATCTTTTTCTACTGTAGTTAATTTTGTTTTGTTTTGTTTTATTTTATTTTATTCATATATTAATTGTAACCATTAAAGAAATTAGTTAACTATTAGTTACCAGGTAACATTCAAGTAATTCTTTTTCTTTTTCAGCTACCAGCAACATTGCATCAAGATGTTGAAGAGATAATGCTTAACTTGTTCAACGTTTTAGTTCAAGTCATTTTGACATTGGAGAGATCTGCACCCAGCTCAGTAAGCAAACTTTCCTTGTTCCTTGTTGTACATGCAATCTTTAGTCTTAAAGCAATATGAATTCTGCCTTTGCTGCAAACTTTTAAATAATTTGTCTAGTAGTGTCAGCTAGAAACATATTTAAAAATAAGTAATGAGAATTATTCAGTTTAATCAATATATGATGAATAATTATTCAGTAAATATTCTGTTATTGTAATTATATATATATATATATATATATATATATATATATATATATATATATATATATATATATATATATATATATATATATATATAATCTTGCGCAGCTTCAATGTGATCCTCAGTAATATTATCCATGTTGTATTATTTTGAAAACAACTAATGCAGCATTGGTAGAGAACACAGGTGAAGACAAACTATCACAAGTCTGCAGTGTGCAAGACACCTAATATAATGTTACTCTTATGATATGGATATTTTTCAGTTACTGTATCATAACTGACGAGGTTAAACTGAGACATAAGGTTGTGAAATGGTGTCTGGTGAATATAAAACTATAGTCTGTTCATCCAGATATGAATCAAACAAACTGCATGAGGCTACGTGATTCTCTAAGCCTAGTGATAATATGCTACTGCCACATGTTCACAACTGCTTAATTTTCTATGGTTATTACTGTGATATATATTGCTTGCACAGTTTCGGAAATTTATTTTATTTCAATAATACATAAAGGCAATAATAGTTGCAAAATGCAAGCCTATATTGAAAAATGATAGATTCTAATAAAATAATAGGTCAATGAATGCACTGCTGACATTGTCACTTACATGAGTATAAGAAGCTAGATCAAGTATCATAAGCTTTAAAATCTATTGGCGTATATTCATTGTAGAATGTAGTTGAATAAAAACTGGAATTTACATTGTCTATCAAATGTATTTGTAGTGTTTAACAATTGAAGGTACAAAGATTAATTACAGTGCTTGTATATTAAATATGTATTGATCTAATTACGATGCTTCTATTTGGTAGTAAATTTAATTCTGTGTATATTGTTAAATAACACCATAGTTAGCTGGATCTTAGATCCAAATAAGTATTGAATGTTTCTTAGGTAAGTGACTAAATAAATTTCTGTAGGGCGCAAGTACTTTAAAACCAGACGCGATGGGTCTAACGCAGCTTCTCTCAGCCTTGAAGACCACTTTTGCCCCCACACAAGCCTCGCTAGTCTTGGGCAGCTTGTGTGTCAACCTTTCTGTGCAGGATGACATTCGGGTATTCCGTTAACCATTTACCAATTTGGGCAGCGGTTATGGGCCACATTAACAGTGCCTTGGGAGTGTTCCTAATCTGGTAAACTTAAGAGCTTTGTTAATACTTGGGTTATTAACTCACAGATCAGGCTGTGTGGCGCATTTCTGTTAACCCAAGTAATATATATGATTTTTTTTTCCTCATCATCAGCATTATAGTAACAGCAAACATACTAATTTCCTCACATATACAGAATGACTATTGTAGACATGCATTTTTGAAATTATGTAGTTTTCTTCATTCTTTCATTATACCAGTTGTACTTTTAATTTGTAAAATGTATTTTTTGTAACTAAGTAATTTGGTCTTGAATTGTGATTTTTATATAAACTTGATTGAAAAAAAAAAATAGTGTAGTGCATAGGTATTTATCCTTCAGTATACAAGAAAACCAATATAGGAGGAAGATGATTATTCCACATATCCATCTTCTTTTTTAATCACACCATTAAATCATGCATGTTTGCCATGTGTGTACATAGTACTAATAAATAACTTAAATATTTTAATTCCTGTTCCTAATTAATCTGTGCATCATAGCCATACAAGCCTGTGAAGTAAAGCAAATGAGGCTTTGCCTTCTTTGCTGGTCAATGCTTTCTTTACCTGTGCTGAGGGTGTGTGGAGTTCATTCTGCAGGGGTGAAACCTGTGGCATAGAAAATTATCTATGCAGTGTAGTTAAATGTGGAGATCCACCTGTTACTAATCTATGGCATTGATATGTATTAAAAATCCATATATTGCATGTTTCACCTGTATTTCTGCATAATGGATGGGTTTGATATGAAAACTTTTGCCTGTTAAAAATAATGTGAAATTTTATAATATTTTCATTGCCCATTAGTTGATTTATTCTGAATTCACACAGGGATCTTTGGTAGCTTCCCTCATGGGCATCCTACAGCTAATGAGAGAACCTCACTACACCAAGCTGTGGGATGTTCACGTCATCTCAGGAATACACCATCTCCGACACCTCCTCCATTCAACCATTGTTTTGTTGGCTGACCTCGTACGGGCTGCTGTCTTTCCAAGTGATTGGTTTGTCATGCGCATGGTCACCAATTACACCATTCTTGCAGCCATGCAGGAGATTGCACAGCCTCTCATAGCTACATTCTTAAAACAAGGAAGATTTGATAATCCGGTAAGCTAATCTATCTACATACCCGACATAAATCCCCCTTACAAGGGGGTAGCTGAGACAAGACATCGTTTAGGTTTAAGGAAAATTTAATCTCCCCTCCCCCTTTATGCCTTGTTCCACTGTAGCAATAAACAATACAGTGAAAAGGCTTCCCAGCCCCCTTGCTCCCTTTCAATTTTTATGACATGCAGGGAATACGGTGGCGATATTCTGCCACCGTGGCCTGGCCACTGATGTGTGACCAGACCAGGCACCACTATCACAGGGGATAAGCTTATACTTAAAGATAATTATTTTCGTAAGTATGTAATCAATTCTGCCATCTCATGGCCAAAAAATTCACATTAAGTGCAGTAGAATCTCTATTTCATGTGTTTAAAATGTGTGAATTTTTATTAACACTTCTCAAATTTTAAATTGCTTATAATATGTGTGAACTTTGAAGTAACTCACCACAATCCTGAGTTTATTGATTTCTTTTGTTTTTAAAAATTTTGAATTTCTATTTAAGTAATGTGAAAGTTAAATTCACGCCCCAAAAGTTAATTCCATGAGTGTCGGCTGACGAGTATAATATCATTGTGCACTTTATATAGTATATTTAGATTTTTTGGAATATTCTCGAAGCTTCTTCAATTTGTATGGAAGAATAATCTGAGGATGTATGTTACACTTTCAGCTCTGGAGCAGTTACCTGAACCTGGCTGTTGGGTTTCTAACACAGCCTTGTCTACAGTTGGAACAGTTTTCTCAGCAAAAGCGGCATAAAGTGTTAGAACGCTACAATGATATGAGGGTTCTAATGGGATTTCAAATTCTTTCCATGTGGCGTGAATTAGGTAAGCTTTATGATGTGTAAATCTGTACTGAAAGAATTTGTTTCAACCTCTTCAAATCCTCATGTTTGTGTATGTCCACTTTGTGTATTTGTGTGTGTGTGTGTGTGTGCGCGCACATGTGCATGTACGTGCATGCATGCATTTATGATATTTACTATTGTCATTACTATGTAATGCAATATTATTGTTATTGTTGAATGTCAATTTGTTTCACTCCTGTGATAATTGAAATATTTACAGATGATCACCGCCTTCATTTCATCCCTGGCATGGTTGGTCCATTTCTGGAGGTGACTCTGGTACCTGAACCAGAGCTGAGGAAAGCCACCTTGCCCATCTTTTTTGACATGATGCAGGCGGAGCAGCAGGCGAAGGGTAGTTTTAAACAGGTAAGAAAGGATTTACATTTAATTTAGATTCAATTAAATTGTTCTTCAAGACTGCTATGATTTGATTGTCATAAAAAGTTATATCATTGAGCTGAATTTATTTTTATGGTTATTGTAATACAAGTTTTTACCAGTTGACTTGTAGCGCAATGAACCAATGGATAAAATAGTGGAATAAAATTGCATTGCAAAGCAACAAAATTGAAACTGATATATTATGCATAAACTAAAAATATATTGCACTATACTTATTACAGGTTGAAACAGAGTTGATTGATAAGCTGGACATTCTAGTGAGTGAAAACAAGGGTGATGATGAGTATCGTCAGCTGTTCAACACTATGTGAGTAGCTGCCTCACACCCTGCCTGTTGCTGATGTTCCTGTTGGCTCATGATATTGCAATAGTTTATTGTTTGAATTAACCACAACAAATTCTATTTGAAACTGAATTAAAAAATTTTAGTGCCATAAGTCATTCTTAAATAATTGCTTTGCTGTTCCAAGTTTCTCCAAGATAGTAATAAGTTTAGGACTTTGAATTAGGAAATGTATTTGTTAAGAGAGACATGCACAATATATATATAAAAAAAATAGAAAAAATTGCTGACAGTGGGAATAATTTTGCCTTATGGATGCATCTGTTACATGGTCAACACCATAGCATGTAGCCAATATATATATATATATATATATATATATATATATATATATATATATATATATATATAAATATATATATGTATATATATATATATATATTTTTTTTATTAGTTATAAGGTTTTAATAACGACTTGCTCTAGTGAAATTGCTGTAGGACTTTATGAATTTAATGAAAATTATGGGCTTGAGATTATTATATTTTATAATAATGAGGATTTTCACATATTTTCATTATTAGTGAGATGAGAATTACATTTTTTGGTACATGATTAGGTTTGCATTTGATAACTACTTCTGATAATGCTCTAGTTTTGGAGTTAGAAGCAGGGAACTTTATGCACTAATATCTTACATGCTTAGGCTATACACCATTTCTATTAATGATTTAATGCCTTTCATGCCATGCCGTCTAGGGAGCATTTGAGTGCTGTGTAAGTTAGCCATAAGTTTGTAATGGTTTTGCATGACTGTTTGATATAGTTTGCACAGCTTACTATAAAATGCATTTCTGCATTGAAAATTATATAGTAGATGCTCACTTTATCAATTTTAACTTTTTCATTTATGACTTTCATTGTGTACAACTAAAACACCTTTGTTTGCTCAGGATATTCATCTTCTAAGCTTAGGAAAGATAACCTTTCCCTCCTTTCTTTACCATTTTGTCATTGGTTGAATTTCATTGTAGTAATGACCACTTCATTAGCATAGCTTAGTGAGCAACTGCTGTAAAGATGTTTGTTTGTAAATTGTACCTTATTCATAGGTGTTATCCTTTCTTTTCTCTAAAGTTGTTGCACTGTAAAATAAGGTAAAATTGCAGAGCCAATGGTATTTGTGTGTGTGGGTATTGGTATCTGTGTGGTATCAGGTGGTGTGCGTGCATTTTTTTTCTCTAACTTTCTCTAACTTTGTACTGAAAATACTAGCTTCTTGTGTGATAATGGGAAACTTTTTATTTGCATATTTGTCAAATTGAAAAATAGAAAGATTTGTTTAGATATAAGTAATTTTTATTAAGGAATAAAATTATAGAATCTTTATCATCTCAGATGAAAAAAAAAAGAACCACTTGCTGCTCTGTTCACTTACCATAAATGACATGGATAGTACAGAATTCTCATTCCTTATTAGTGGATTACTACAATATATGAAAATACACAGAATATAATTATACTTCAAACAAATTAGGTTTCACGACCACTGTGTACATGGATTATGGTTTTAATTTTATTCATGATTTATCAAACCAGTCTGTTGGAGAAAGTGCGCTCTGATGACCCAGTTTGGCGGGAGAGTGGTACAGCCTTCATCAACTCTGTGACACGCTTGCTAGAGAGGCTACTCGACTACCGCAATGTGATGCAGGGTGATGAGAACTGCGACAAGAGGATGAGCTGCACAGTGAACCTTTTGGTGAGTGAAGTGGACCAGTTTATTGATGCCATCATTTCCACTATACTATAGTGTAAGGAGTGTAAAGTAATGCAAATGTAATGGTCTGAATCTGTTTTTCAGTTAATTAATTAAGCTTTGCCAACTCCATTAATTTATCATTGATTACTAGATCTTCTTTTGATATAACTTTAATATTTCAAAACAATTTTATTCTGTTATATCTATTATGAATGTGTAGTAAAATGATTAGTGTAGAGAGTAAAAGTTCAATTTTTTCTTCTAGAATTTCTATAAGAATGAAATCAACCGACAAGAAATGTACATTCGGTACATTTACAAGTTACATGACCTACATGTCCCAGCTAGTAACTTTACGGAGGCAGCCTTCACACTGCAGCTGCACGCCAACCAGTTGTCCTGGACACAGCGAATGCTCCATGCAGACCATCTTTATCCAGCGCAGACAGAAACACAAAGGAAGGAATTAATATATATGAAAATAATTAACTACTTTGACAAGGGAAAGGTACCATTATTGTCTTTGAAATGTCCTGCTTATGTTTTTATTTTACTAGGTTGAGAGATACTTATCTTTGGGCTATTCTCATTAGATTGTTGTTTTGCCTATGTTTTAAATGTTACTTTGCGTGTGTAGGATTTGACTATATAAAAATAGAATTAGAATATATTAATGAAATTAGCCCTGTGGTGAGGGCTGCAAGAACACTACTACCATATTGCCTGCACGTCATAAAGGGCGAGCAAAAGGAATGAAGTGAAGGGTATGGAAAGCCCCTCTTCTGTATTCTCTCCTAGAAAAAGACAGAGAACAGAGGGGGAGGTGATAGCAATGTTTCCCTGAAGCTTAAATGCTAGCTTAATGTTAGCTGGGTATATAGATAGATAGATTTATGAAATGTTTTGTATTTCCTTTTTCATGTAATAGTTTTATACCAAAATGCAATCCTATTAACTTGCAGTGCTGGGAACAAGGCATTCCACTGTTGGAAGAACTAGCTAATCAGTATAGGACTTGCCTCTTTGACTACCAAAAACTGAGTGAGGTGCTGAGACGACAGGCATCATTCTATGGGAAAATCCTGAGTGGCAAACGCTATGATCATGAATATTTTCGAGTTGGATTTTATGGTCTTGGACTACCACTTTTTGTTAGGGTAAGTTCTGTTATTTTTATTTATTTGATTATTATATATAAAAAATGTTTCTTTACCAATGCCTAATGTTGAAATAACTTTGGTTTGAGAAGTCATTTGATCAAGATGTATAGACTCATGTTTATGATTATGTCATGATATTATATTACTTTTTTACAGAATAAAGTCTTCATATATCGAGGGTTAGAATATGAGCCGATTGGAGCCTTTACTCAACGAATTCAAACAGAGTTTCCCAAGGCAAAGATGTTATCCCACAACACTCCTCCGGATGATACAATACGTTCCTCTGATGGGCAGTTTATTCAGGTAATAGCAGTCTATATTATGCAGTTCTTCAGTAAACTCCTGAAGGAAATAGTAATTGTCATATGAGAGAAATATTAAGCACATCTTCTCAGCCTCATAGCTGTGTATATAAGTAGTTTTGTTTATTTATTTATCTTGTTTTTCATCATATTCATTGGGAAGAGTAGGGTTATGGATGATAATGACCATTTCATACTCTTGAATCAGAACACTTACTAATATATATCTTTTTGTTCAAGATATGTGGAGTGAAAGCCTTACCAGAGATAAACCCACTATTTGACGGTGTGGAGGTGGATGAACGGATTCTCAAGTATTACTACAATAACCATGTGAGGCAGTTTGTGTATGACAGACCTACTCACATAGGTTCAGCAGACAAAGATAACGAGATCAAGGTAGGAAAGCATGTTATCTTAATGTTTTGCTATTTAAATCATGATCATGTATATATAAGTGTATTGAAATAATATATGTTTTCATAAATATGTAATTATGGTATGAAGGGGTAGTTATATATGAATCATGTGTAGATTGTGGTGTTCCTTTTATAAGACAAGATATTTTTCTTTCATTCAGTTACTTTTTTTTTTCTTTCTGTAGTTTAATGTGTGAAAGTTATTGATAATAATGGACATGGTAATGGCTGTGCTTGTATGAAGGAATAGCTATTCCAACTGCACTGTGGGGCTAAAACTTGTAGCATGGGAGTAGCAGAGAAGAAGAAATTAAATGTAATGGAGATGAGGTGTTTGATGTGTATGGCCTTAGTTAGAAATGAGGAGCTGTGAAGGAGACCTGGTATTACGACAGAGTTGGCTGATCGAGCAAAGCAGAGTGTGTTCAGGTGGCTTGGACATGTGGAGAGAATGGAGGAGAACTAGTTGGTGGAGAGAATAATGGGATCTGAAGTGAGGTGTGAGGTTGAGAGGAAGGCCACGAATGGAATTAATGAATGGTGTGAAAAGTGTTGAATGAAGGAGGAATGTCTCTGGAGCAAGGAAAGTTGATTGTGTGTGATAGGGGTGAGTGGAGAGCAGTGGTGAATGCTTGAGTAATAATATGGCCTTAACAACCCTTGGAGGAGCTTCCCGTGCATCTGGAATGACCCGTGGATCAGATCAGGTGCGGGTAGGGAGAGTGTCTTCATCACATATTAAGTGGCAGGGGTAAACCAACCAGGTCCTGTTGTGGAAGAGACCCTCCACCCTCAGCCTCATTTGCATGATTGACCTGACACACTGTAAGGGCCTAGTGGCTAAGTGAGAGGAGTGTCAGTGTATGTATGCATGTGTGTGTGTGTGTAATAATAATAATAATAACAATAGACGGTTTATTAAGAAATGCAGCCATAAGCTGAAAATATACATTTTAAAATTGCTTGATTCTAAATGTGAGGAGTGTGTGTATTCACTGTACAGTCTGCTGCTGGTCTCTCTCGAGACAGCCGGCCGTCCCCCTATGGAAAGAGCTCAGAGCTCATACTGACCAATCTTCGGGTTGGACCGAGACCACTCACACACAACACACCGGGACAACGAGGTCACAACTCCTCGACTTACATCCCGTACCTACTCACTGCTAGGTGAACAGGGGCTACACATGAAAGGAGACACACCCAAATAATCTCCGTCCGCCCAGGGGATCGAACCCTGGCCTCCTCGGTTGTGAGCCGAGTGCGCTAACCACTACGCTAGCGGACCGTGTGTGTGTGTGTGTGTGTGTGTGTGTGTGTGAGTGTGTGAGTGTGTGAGTGTGAGCCTTGTCTCGGCTACCTCATCTAGGGAGATGTTAGCCTGGTATATAGATCAATGAAATTCCTTTAATTGACTTTTAATATCTATCCTTAGTAGTAGAGTGGCTAGCGTTCGGGCACGCGAACCTAGGGTCCCGGGTTTGATCCCCTGATATTTGCTGGCCACTTTTCTTTGGTATTACCGCCGAGTGGCCAAAGATTACCCCAAATTGTTGCTATACACTGTCTTCAAACGGGACTTGCAAAGTTATATGCATTTGAGGCGGTACAGCAATTAGCCTCTCTCACACTCATCAGAGAAAATGTGAGAAATTTGAGGCATCATTATAAAAATCTAAACCTGAGCCGGAGTTCGATGATCAATTAAGCTTCCATCAATGTCTACCGGCCACAAAAGGTATCTCACATAAAAAAAAGAAAGAAGCTAAATTAACAAATGTTGTTATTTTTCAGAACCTGTGGATAGAAAGAAACACATACACTACAGAATTTGAGTTGCCTGGTATTCTAAAATGGTTTGAGGTGGTGGACCAGAGGATGGAACAACTCTGCCCTCCACAGTATGCCTGTGAGACAGTAGACAAGCACAACAAGCAGCTGAGACAACTTATAATTCATCACAGAGCTAATCCTCAGGTAATGATCTCTTTATTTGGTGTTGCATACTTGATATATGTGCTATTTAGCTCTCTATTTCTTTCTGAATTTTGAAGTATGTAAACTTTTTTAGATTTGGGAAATAAATTGAGTGATTAGATAATTTGTCATGATGGTATCACAAAACATTTTTAGTGTCATGCAACTCATGGGTTCCAGTGAAAATGTGCGAATTGTGAAAATGAGCTATGAATAGGCAGAAACATGTCACAAGTCTTGCTCTCCTGTATGTGTGTAAGACTATAAGAATGGAAAGCTAGCAGTCCTACCCGTGTGTGTGTGTGTGTGTGTGTGTGTGTGTGTGTGTGTGCGTGTGTGTGTGTGTGTGTGTGTGCGTGTGTGCGTGTGTGTGTGCATGCGGGTCCGCGTGAGAGAGAGAGAGAGAGAGAGAGAGAGAGAGAGAGAGAGAGAGAGAGGAGAGAGAGGAGAGAGAGAGAGACCTTTGCTACAAGATATATACTTCATCCATACAGCCAATAACATACACTGCCATATCCCACAGGACAACATCCAGCCCTTCACCATGAGGCTGCAGGGCACGATAGATGCTGCTGTTAATGGAGGGATTGCCAAGTACCAGGATGCCTTCTTTGTGCCAGATTACCTCATGGTCTACCCAGAAAATGCTGACCATATTAACAGGCTTAAGGTTCTTCTGTCTGATCAGGTATGCTGAGTGGCTGTTCTCTTGTAGTACACCAAATGTATGTTCACTTTGATTTATTTATGCATTGAATCATTTATTTAATTGTGGTCAAACAAATCTTCATTGATGGTTATTGATCGTGAAAATGAAACATTTTACATATTTCATCTTTTTTCCTTGACTCTCCACAAATTGGTTATGTGTATTTGTTTGTACATTTGTTTATTTACATATTTTATTTTGTACAGACAATGATCCTTGAGGGTGCCTTAGATCTTCATGGTAGAATTGCTCCTTCAGCCAACCAGCCATTACATAAACGTCTTGTTGAGGTGAGTTACTAGGTTGATTAATCCAGTAAACTATTTAGATGAAGTTTTCATAGTAAGTCTGTGACTGAAACTTATTTTGGGCCAAAGAATTTTATGGGTTAAGCTGCAATGAATGTGTGAATGTTGAAACACTGGATGAAGACTCTTATAAATATTGATGAAGAATGTGGTTGTAAAGTAAATGATATAATACTTTTGAATGGTGTATCTGAATGTCAATCTTTCCAGGTATTTGAGGGGATGAGGACCAACGTACGGAAAATGTGCTCCACACCCCAGTCCCAGCGGTCCACCTCCTCACTGCAATCCACACCACCACCACCACCCACCCACCGCCGTGCAGACTCAGACCCTGCCACCGAGTTTAGAAGGACAGGCTCAATAATCAAGTAAATATCCCTTGTATTGTTTTTTTTTCTCTCCTTTAATTTCGCTCTCACTCTCTCGCTCTTTCTTGCTCTCTCTCTCTCTCTCTCTCTCTCTCTCTCTCTCTCTCTCTCTCTCTCTCTCTCTCTCTCTCTCTCTCTCTCTCTCTCTCTCTCATGAAACAGCATCAGAGCCAAGAACACTGGCAGGTTTCATCAAAGCTGTTCTGAATGCTAAGGGAAATTTGATCAGATATTAATTCATGTTAATCTTGGAATTTCTTGAATTACAGCGTTATATTTTATTATTTTTAGTTAGATACTGTATACTGAAACTTAATGAAAAAAAACAACATTTAATCTATAATCAGCTGCTGTAATTATGTATAAGTTAGATTTAAATTCACAATTTCATAATATTCATAATTGATGAATTACTTTTTTTCTTTTTTTCTTCAAAACTGATAATGATAAACGATCATGGTCATGATAGATGAAAATTTTAATTAGGAAGATGGCCACATCATATATATTTTTACATTTCAGTTCCCCTCTGCCTCCATTACCATCTGATAAAGGTGCAAGTAGTATAAGTTCTTCCTCCACCTCGGGACATTCCTCTCAGCGGTCCTCACAGTCCTCATCACTGTATGCCCACTTCCACTCAGCCTCCCATGATGATGACCTCTATGCCAAACCTCAGGTGACAAATGTTCCACAACTATGAAGCATGAAGAAGCTGGTGTAATTCATAATTAAAGTTTTGATGTACTTGGTAAACCTCATGACCTTAGAAAACTGAGTCATGAAAATCTCATTCAGATTGGTACAGGTAAAAGAATTGTTAGTGAAGGTCTAGTGTTGTTTTCCAAGTCCCATATTTGAGCCTTTCATTATGAAGGTTTGTTCTGTAATATGTAAATTATTATCACATGTGTCAGGTTCATACTTTAAATTGAATCTTTAAATATTTTTATATTTTGATAATTTCTGTTTTCCGCCAAGGAATGGGATGGAAATGTGGCAGCGCAGCGAGACTCCCGGCCACGCTCAGCCTTCATCTCAGATAGCAGAGGATCCTCACCCAAATCACTATCAAAATCTCTTAATAATGACTACATGATTGTCCCTCCACCTAAGCCCAGGTTGGATAGTTCTAACGCTGTGTAAGTTTAGATCTAAGCCCAGTGTTTGCTTCCATGACAAATGTGTGTCATCTATTTTAGCTTGACCCTTTATTGAATGAACACAGGGTTGCTTTTAAATGTCGGTTATACTGTTATTTGGTGGCTTTGTGCATATTGTTTGTCTCTTGTCAGAATGCTGCTTGGTGCCTTCAATGTCTCATAATTTATTTCACCCTTTCTCTTTAAATTCTCTTAGAAGGTAACAGTAGGCCTGGGGACCCTATTCACTCTTGTCTCCCTTTTCTTGCTCCAACTGCTGATGGGAATTCATGGGTATGATGCTGATTTACTTCATGAAATCTCATAGAATTTATTGGATGAAGAACAGCTGGCACTGAGCTGGTCTTCATTATCACCAGACACATCAATGTTGGTATGGTGTCATGTTTTTCTCGGGATGAATAATCCTTGAGGATGGTGTGGATCCTAATGTCTTCACAATAATAGTTGCTGGTTATGTCTAGTTTTGCTTGGCATGCTCAAGATTTAAAAGGACGTATCAATTTGTCTGATATTTGTGGTGGGATTGCATGCAGGTAGCCTTACTTTAATGGCATGGATGTTGTAATGGCAGGCACTGGACTAATAATGTTAGTTTATTTTCTAACCAGCCATTAACCATCAGTTGATGTCAAGATATCATAACTTAAGTTTTTTTTTATATGAAGTTAAGTATCTTATTCTTTTGTATATATAACTATACTAAACTGAAGTACTTTGATGTTCAGTGTAAGTTGAACAACCTTTGTGAATTCACATTAACTGGGAATTTTCACTTTAAGCTTGGATTCTAAATAGTTTTATGGATTTCAGTTGTGCATATTTATAAAAGAATTAGTCTTGAATGAACATTATAATTGAAGCCATATTTGATAGTAAGATAAGATAGATTTTAGAACAAGAAAGCACTGAATCTACATTACTTGTAGAAAACTGAAAGAAAAACAAAAGGAAAGGGGAGAATCATACATAGGAAATTTTGGAGTAAGAGAGAACTATATGTAGCAAACTCTAAGTAAGTTTCGTAATGTATTATACAAGAATCATAATTTTTTTTCTTTTGTTTAAAAAAATACAACATAAGTAAACTTAGAGAACCTCAAATTGGTCTGCAAACCTTGACAGTCTTACAATATCAAACTAATGAGAAAGGTGTTAAATAGTGACCTCAAGATTATAGACTGTTAAACAGCATTTGCTTGCAAAGTTTAAAAGGAACAAGAAATTAACTCTTACTTAGTAATGGTGATTTAGGACTTCACTATTATCTACAGATACACTATCTGATATCCATCATTATCCACAAGAGCCAAAAGTTGAGCTCAAATCAAGCACTATCTAGCTAAATTCCATAGATTCTTAAATAAAATTTTAGTGAAGATTTGAGGTTCAGTTACACACCCGTCTTTGCACACCATGTGTTTATTTATTTATTTATTTATTTTTTTGTGTTGTCAAATATTTCCCCTAACTCAAAAAAACTAAGCGTTTCTGTCACTGAAAGTTTTAGGAACATATGTGAGTTAGAGAATGTAAAATGTGACCTTATGCTACATTTATATGCATGGATAGAATATATCCTCAATCTTTGGTAGTTATGGCTTACATCTATTTACAGTGACAAGACTGCTAGTGGTCCGTTGAGAATGCTCACAGTTATACTAATGCTATTCCATAAAGTGAATAATTTAGATGCTTTCAAAGAAATCACATTGTGTTATTTCAAGTTTGCATGATTTTAATTCCCATAAAGTTCAGATGTTTCATTTAATGCATGATTTAGATATTTTGTCCCATCACAGCAAAGAGTAATAAGTATCATGGTGTTGGTTTCAGTGATGAGGCTCATAGATGGCGATACTCCCGCCCTCCCAGCTCTGGAATCCACGACTCACTCAACTCCTCATGGTGTGACTCCCAGGGCTCAGATGAGTCAATACCTCCATTGCCCCCTAGAGGTATGTTGATAGTCTAAGGTGTACAGATTAGTGTTTCATATTTTGGTGTGTACTATGACCTGTTTATTGTAATTTTCTGCTGTCACAGTCATCTTTAACCACTGATCAAGCAGGATTTACTTACCTTCTAAAAAAGAAGGAAAATAATGAGTATGTCATTCAGTGTTTTATGATGATAATGATTCTGCTTAGAAGCTGTGTCTTGGAATGTTTTTGTCCTTATTTACACAAACCGGGTATTAGTAACTGTTCCCCATCTGATTTAGTTTGCTTCAAATTGAAAAAAAGAGAAGTTTATTGCACCCAACAAAGCAATCTATTAGCAAAATAGGATTATACATCATCTAAAGTTTGTTATGCATACTATCCTTTAATTTGCTTATTCAGAAAGACCTCAGAAACCAAATGGTTGTGAATATGTAGGAAGGTGCACTGTACATAATAGTATTGATAATGGTTGTACAGTACTATTCCATTTTATTCCACCCTGAATAACAACAGTTGGGGAGCGACCAGCCAGGTCTATAAGTCTAGGTGGAGAAGAAGAAGCACCTCCTCCAGTGCTTCCCAAGAGGATGGGCAAGAAGGTACGTGCCTCAAGTTTCCCTGTTGGAGAAAGTAATAGTATCTTAGACGAGTAGCGGACAACATAACAGAATTCTGAACTTTGTGATGAGAAGCAAGCACAAGACCTTTTATACACTTTGTATTTCATTGCTATTTTATATTGTGCAGTGTCTCTGTGTGTGTACTGACATTCCAGTCGTCCACGGTAGTTGTAAGGGTATTTATTGACATAAAAACACAGCACACAAAATTTTGTATGTGTAATTTTGTACAGTGTCCATCGACTGCCATGTTTGGGTGTGAACAACTCCTGGGTGATGGTGTGGATGGACTCGGCTATAGTGGCGGTGGCCTTAGTAACGGCTTTCCTGCCTCCACCCCTGGCACCCCTCCGCTGGTCTCCCCACGCAACCACCGCACCCCACCACCACCACCCATACCCCCTAAAGCCATTTCAACTCCTCTCACACCACTCTCTCCACCCACCGGCTTCTCCCTTAATACTTCAGCTGAAGATTTAACTCCAACCACACCAACTAATATTCACATGAGGAACCTTGATGAGCTGCAGCACAACCTCCTTGAGAACTATTCTGTACCTCCCCGTCTGCAGCCTCATCCCCCACCCTCTCCATGAAAGTGTTAATATTCCAGTGTTTTCAATGTTCATTTCCTTCCTCATTTCCATAAAAATCTGTTCTTAACAATTTTTTCATCGTGTTTTTTTGTTTTATGATACTATACAGAAATGTTGAAGGCTTTGCTTGTTTTCTGGAGTAATTTTTTGACAATTATGCTGTTTTATTTAATATACGACTTTTAATTATTTTGGTATAGAAATTAAATTCAACCAATCTTTACCTCAAAATACCATTAGTTTATATATTAAGTTGATTATGGATACAGTATGTGGACTAAGCTATTTTAAACTATCAAGACATTAGCTTTTCTAAATTGAATCAGAACAAGTAATGGGTTAAACACATGGTGAATCAACATGCATAGTGCTGATCTTCATATAAAATAATATGATTTATATTTGTTTATAGTTTGTAAAAAAAGAAGTTGCAGATTTATTTGATAACTGACTATAGATGCATTTATGAAAGCTGTTGAGGAAAATGGCACAATGATTTACTGACCAGTTATATACATATTTATGAAAGATATACAAGAAAATGATGCAATAATTTCCCGACGACTTCTTTTCATAAATGATGACTCAATTATGCACAATTTAGTATTACTATATTATATGTATATAAATATATGAAATAGATAATCATAAATACTTGTATATACGTATATATTTGATTTTTCATATAGTATATTATTAATGATAATTGTCTTAGTCCACAAAATGTTATCTCTCTGAGTCTTGCGTTATTTTTTGTCGAGCATAACAGTTTTAGTCTCAGTAGAAGTAATATTATTTGTTGATGGCAAAATTAAGAACAGATTATATATACACACATGCATATATTTTTTCTGTTAGACTTTTGCTTCAGTTTTCCTTAAAGCTTTTGCTTTATCTTTCCTTGAATTAATAACCGGCTTCACTATGGTAGCTTTCTCTTCTGGTGTAGCACTTCAGGTTACCTGCCAACAGCCCTTTCAGATTGTGTTCTGTCTCCTTTATGTACATATTTTTTTATTGATGAGTGACTGAATTCACACAACCCTTGAGCACCTTCTGGGTGTGTGTGTAGATATTTGTTAATTTAACTAATTACTCTTCCATATCCCCATATTCACAACTTACACATTGTTGTTGTGAACAGCTTTATTCGTCATTAGTTGTATAATTATAGTAGAATATTCGTGGTAGAACAGTGTGGTAAACTTTTTTTTCTTCTCAAGTGTACATACAAGAAAGGCCTCAATGGAAATGTTTCAAAGTTTCAAATACTACTTTCATTAAAGTATTTTCATGTGAACATTCTTTTCAGTATGATGTGAGATTTTTTTTTAATGTGTAATCATGTAAAGAACCATTATTCTCTTATGGTCGGAAATACTTTTTGATTGCTAATATAGTTTTATTTATGTGAAGCAATCAATCTTTCAAGCAGGCTTTAAACTTCCAATTGTGATTTTAGAGTTCCTTTTTCATATAAATAACACTTACAGTCACTGGCAGTATGTATCAGTTTTGCACGCAAAAGTATATATCACTGTAAATCTTCAATTTGCAGTTTGTTTGGTATCCAATATTATGCCTCAAATACTGAGGCTTATTGACCACTTCACAAATTTATCATACACTTTATAAATCAACATTAGCATATCAAGCCTCAGTTGTCCCAGGTCCAACTGAGGGTTTGCTAAAACATAGATGAAATTATGTAAAGTTGTGTAAATATCTTGGAATCTCTATATAAAAGTACAACTTAGCATTACTGGTGTTCTTGGGACTTTTTAAGTCATGGATACAATTGAGGCTCAACCTTGTATAATAATACATCAGATCAAACCCCACAATGAATACTTTTATCTATTCTTGTTATATTACCAGGTAGACAATAATTTTTTACATTAAAATTTCAGAGGATTTACCAAACATGATTATTATGAAATTTTCAGAGGTTCAAATCATAAATACATATCAGATTTACAGTAATTTAGATTTAATAGTTGAGATAGAAATTAGTTGTTTGTCCTTTTAGCTTTATATATCAGTTAACTACAACTATATAAGTTTTGATATGTTAGGGTGAACCTATCATTGAGAACTTGTGCTGCATACAGTAGGTATCTGCAGTATGCATGTATAGTAGTTAGGTAGCATGATAAGAACCTTCAATAATGAAGACATTATATGTAATTATACTGGACTATAATGCTATATACATAATTACAAATGATATTATATCTTAGATCTGAAAGGTATTTGCCCAGATTACCCTAGCATGTTTATTAGCAAGAACAACTTAAGTCTAGTCACTGCAGAAGACAAGTTGGGCAAAATGTATGGCTACTGTAGGGATGTAGTGTGTAGGAATGCATAGTTTTGAGGTATGTTTCATTCTAGGTGCACCCTTTACATAACTGGTTCTATAAGAAAATTTATTAAAATGTAACTGAAATACGTAGTGCATATGTTTACTGCTTCTTCAACCTGCAGCAGTTTATTTTTATGAAATCTTGCTTTGCATTTACTAAAACTTATTTCAGTCCCAGGATGAATATGGTGTAGTGGAGCAGTTAATTCAGATTTGGATTACAAGTGCAAATGGGAATGCAACAAAAGTGCTACTAAATGTTTACTGCATTTTAATTTCATATATTTTTTTTTTCCATCTTGTAAAAAAAAAACCATTATATCAAAAGTTTGTATACATTTATTTAGGTTTATTGATTTTGTACAATATAGGAAAATAAGTAAATAGAGCTTTATACAACAGAAGTCCATGTGTAATGTAATGCAAAAAAATATTAAAGAAAGCTTTACCAGGGCAGCCTCTTATATTGAACACCTTAATCTACCATAATGTTAAAATCTCAGCAAAAAATAGAGCAGGACAGGTACTGTTGGTAGACATAGGATGCAGTAAGTTTTTTGATGATGGTAGATATAAATGGCTTCACTACAGAATAGAGTATTGAGAAAATATTTTCTTGCCACAGTCACTGAGTACCTTAGAAATATAACAAGAATAAAAGAAGATAACTGTGTGAGTTCATACTTACAGACTTGCAAAATCATTAAAGCTACCAGTGGTTGAGAAGCAATGAAAATGTGTAGTTTTGCATGCAATAATCACATAAAACTATTCATAACTTTATTGCTTATTTGATTTTTACATAAAAACAGCATGATGGTGATGTATATGTTATACAGTTTTCTTCTCTTTACATTTAAGTGTTTCTTAAGTATATTTGCATCTCATAGTTGTCAGTGCATTCAAAGTAGTATGCCATCAACATTACTTCTAGATGTCTAATGGCATGAGTTGGGGTTCATTGCACATTTTTCTAATGAAACTTTAATGATGTATGCATTGTTTTAACTTTCATAAAGCTTTTGTGATAGTGTCAGTACACATTCAAGAGATGTTGTGGTTAGATATGTAAGGATATGTGTTGTGCTTAGATATGTAAGATACAGCATACATAATTCATATTTTGCTCCATTTGCTTTTTATATTTATTTTTTTTCTAGTTGCCTAAATGTTCTTTGATGTATTACAGAACTGTGGCAGAACATTATCAAATTTTTATTGTCTGTTTTTACATAGGAATGCAAGAATTACATACAGAATTTACAAATTGTTGTTTTCAAAGTACTGGCTTATGTGCAGTTACAAGATCCACTTATGCTGTTGGATGAGAAGCAAACTTTATACCTGCAAGAATTTTGAAACAGTTGTAAATCCTTTTTGAATTATAACATTCATTCAGAAATCTGGAAAAAATGTCAAAGTATTGTCATGTTTTTAATACATGTATGAAGATAACTTTTAATTGTGTATGGAGCTATTAACCAGTAGGTATTTTGTACTAGAATTGTAGCCAAGTTCATAAAGCAGTGAAGGGGCAGGAACCCTCCATAGTGCTTTAGTTATCAAGTTACAGCTTTTTATATGACAAATCAGCAACATAGAAGTTAAAAATCCCTTCTTTTAATGAAATAAATAAGAAAATGCTCAACCATTGGCAAATGGAGATAAGTTTAAGGGTGAATCTAGGCAGTCAAAATCTGTATTATCTTTCATAAATATATTTTATTAATTATTCACTGTGTTAAAGGAACTAGGAGCAAAACATTATTTTAGTGCTTAGATTTTTACTAAGTATTGCAATTTTACACTGATCTACCTTATCTTTTGAATATTAAGGGATAAATGAAAACAAATAAGGCTAGCCATATTCAGTTCATACCCTTTCTTTACTGGTATTCTTCGCATCCCAAGAGACTAAACGAGTTCATGCTGATTGTATCTGATTGAGGAGATAGAAAACATTGCCTTAGTTCTTAGTCTAACAAGTTCAGTGAAAGGAGCGTTAGTTTAAATAGATCATAGATAGTTTTGTTGGCCAGTAATGTACTAGTTCTTTCTGTAAAATTATAGGTCACCATGTATGCATACATGCATAGATGACTAATATGTAAAAATTGTATAGTCAATTACATGCTTTGGTTTAGTTGATTAAGATGCAAAGCTTGATGTCTCCAGCATTGTGTGTGCAGATCTGTGATGTCTGAAATAAGTCCTGACTAAATTTTAGACTACCTATAACACTTGTAAATGTTTCAAACAAACTGTTGTAGTAAGCCCAGTATTACTAATACTACAGATTTTTTCAGAATTCAAGAAAAAAAAGTGAAACAAAATTTGTGAAAAGGTTACGGCAGTTCATGGTATTTTGTAATAGAACAAAATCTATATCAAGTAAGCAAATAATTTGGAATAAAAAAACATTACACAATTAAATCATGGAAAATCAGGAAGCATGTATTATAAATCACTTAAGTGCCTGTATTGGAAATATGTTTGATATTTTGATGAAATACCTGGAAAAGTTATATTTTGTTTCTTATTTCAAAATCAGTTATATTAAGGGTTTACGAGTTTTTGTCCTGGAATTTCAACTTTGATTCATTCTACAAAAGAAATTTGAGCCATGAACTATTATTACTTCACAGGCCGTGTTTTTATAGTTTTTCTCAATTTTTTCCACAGCTGTCTTTATAATACTTTGTTTTGAAAGCAGTAAAATTAGTGCCACTCAGTATATCAACTTAAAGTGTGTGTGTGTGTGTGTGTTCTACAACCTGAAGCTTTATCTTTTAAAAGATTATGAGATGAGAATGATATGCTGTGACCACACAAGTGTGTTGTAACGTCAAGTGCTGAAACTGCAGGTTTTCTTTTTTAGAAACTATAGTCTATGCATTACATGATATAATAATTAAATGATAATAGTAGTGTCGATGATGATAATAATAATAATTGTCACAGGGAAATGCAAGAGAAAGTATTTATATAATTATGTGAGGATAGATGGAGACCTATACACTACTTAACGCAGAAAGAGGAACAGACCATAAAACAAGGAGTGTCATTGTGTGTGTGCATGCGTTTACCTTCCCCCAGCTCTTAACACTTCATTGGCTGGTCACATAGCGTCCCTCCTGATGTCATCCCAGGCAGAGTGATACTGGATTTTCTGAAACTGGTGGTGGGCTCAACCATGATGGTAGGGGAGATGACAACTGTGGTGAAGTGGTCTGCATCAGACTGGCTCACTGGCTGACCTGAGGCTGCTTGGCCACCACCCTCCTCACCCACACACTGCTGGTCTGCCCACTGGTCTCTCACAGCACCAAGAAGCACATGGACCAGCTGCTCTGACATGTGCTGTTCCTTGAAGTCCTCCCGCAGTAAGGTCTGCAAGTGCTCCCCCAGCTGATAGCTATCACGTACAGCTACACTGGCCTTGTGCCTTTCCACCAAACCTTGGGAGTGTTTGGAGAGTTGGAGTTGGAGTTGGTCGTCCTCAGACCCAAAGCAGCTCAATGCCTCCTAGGCTTCCTGCATCTTGGCCAGGTTAGCAACAACCTTCCCCTTTACTGTTTCAATGCAGTGGACAGTCTGAGAGAGCCTGGCATCCAGGGCATGTATGGTGCGCTCACATTTCTTTATAGTCTTGTCCAGTTTGGACGAGGCAAAGGCAATAACTTGTACCCTGGCCAGGTGGGTCGTCCATTGGTGACGTTTCAACTCTGTCGCCTTATAAGCTGCCTCCAACTGCAATAGCTCCTGCCGGAGTGCTTTCTGTTCAACACACACATGCTGCAGCTGCCTCTGTGCCTCGGCTTCTTCTTCGGAAATCTCTTCCTTCTTCTGCTTCTCCACCTCCATCTTCTGTGCTGGTGTTGATGGCTGGGGGGAAGCTGGTGCTGTTGATGCTGTCATCTCACTATACTTAGCCTCCCACTCCTCCTTTTTCTGGTACTCGTTCACCTTTTCCTGTAGAGTGCCCACCTACTCCCTCAGGCCAGCCACAACCATGATTCTTCACATTGTTTCTAATAGTAGTCCTAATGATCTCTTGGGATGCTCAACATACTGTAGAGTGTTGTAGGTGTCCTCAGAGCAGGTCCTTGAAGAGGCACGTCAGTTTGCTGTTTCGGTAGGGGATGTGACGCTGCCCGTCCGCCAGCGCCTTCTTCAGGATGCCTTTGTTTGGCACAAAGGCATCCTGAAGAAGGCGCTGAAGGGGCAGCAGTCGCTGAGGGGCGGACGAACCCTCATGCCAGGCTCATAAGAACAAAGAAGACGAAGCTCGTCTTTGTACACCTGCCTCCAGGTAAGTAAGTGCCGAGCCACGTGGTAGTGACGTGTAACCCGTTCTACGGACGTCTCCGTAATCCTCATGTATCATGTTCCTCACAATAGCTGGGCCTTATCAGTTAGGTTGTGTGTTCCCCTGTAACTTATTGATAAACTTAATATAACTTTGTACTGTGTCTCCTTTTGGAGTTGTTAAACCCTGGACCTTAGAAACACGTTGGAGCAGGTGAGATTAAGTGTGTAGATCTGTGTTAAGTAGTGTATAGGCCTCCATCTATCCTCGAGTTATATATATAACGCTCACATCTAAGAGAGCATCATACTCATGCGTTATACACGTTATATATGAATACTTTCCCCGTGACAATAATTATTATTATTATTATAGTCATTATCATCATTATTTATAATTATTAGTATTATTACCACTTATTAATGTGTTATCATTATTATTATTTATTATTACTATTATTATTATAATTATCATTGTTATTACTACTATCATTATTATTATTATTATTATTATTATTATTATTATTATTATTATTATTATTATTATCATCATCATCATTATTACTACTACTTTATATATCCCTTCTTAAAAATCAAAACCATGAAGTAGACATTTTATTAGTCGTCCAAGCTGTGCACTATCTTAACTGTTGGAGGTGCTGAAACAAAGATGCAGGATTTTGATTGCGGTCTTTCAAATGCAAATTTTTAGTGCTTATTTCAGCAATCCTTTCCTGATTTGCATTTTTGTTACACTGGAGTGTACTATTATTGTATGGTGTGTAAGAGTATGTCATTGATCGCAGTTTGCTCTATTTGTTTTGGCTTTTTAAAGCTATTTATTCAAGATCTGATTGAGAAAGATGTTTCTACAATGCAAGAATACAAGTAGTTTGTTATTTAAGCTTTATACAACAAAGCACTGATAAATTGCATTGAGTTACAGTTGCTTATCTGAACTCTCCCTTCCTATGTACCCCTGTGTGTTGCTGTCTTCCAGTAGTGGTGTTGAGATGCAGTGTTGTCACTACTGTGAGTTTTAAGAACACTAATTTTATACCTTTTGCATAATTGAGTTAAGGTGAGAACTGGTATAAGTTTTTGGTGAAATGTAGAATTATGGCTTGTAGGAGTTGAGAGTTGGAAGTCGATGACATATCAGCACATGAAAGTGCTCTAGTGCATGTGTGCAGAGTGACCCATTGTCAAGAAAGGAAAATACCTAATTATACAGGCATTGTGGTTTTGATATACGTATGGAGGAATAACATTTTTGTGCAGTGTGATTTGCAACTGTAACATGTACTGTGTACTAAATAAGAACTAGATAGTGCTAATAAGTACGTATGTGAAGTAATACGTGAAATATATATTATACTCATTTTATCAATGAATATGGTACAGTAGCAAGTCTTGAACATATTTCTTTGTAAATAAAAAAAAATGTACAGTACAGGAATCATGTAAATTACATCTAATGCACTCAAGAAAATAAATGTGCCATTATAAAATTTTTCTCTTTCTTTTAATCCAACATGAAATATTTAATGGGGGACACAAGCAAACCACCTGCCAACACTGCTGCCAGTAAGCAGGTGTGTGTGGATGAGTAAGTGAATTAATGCGAATAAAGTAAGCGCCAGACATCAGTGGTCATATGGCGCTTTGTTAAGCTAAAAGGCAGACGGCAGAACAGAGAAATGATGGCAAGGCAAATTATGGAAAGGAAAGAACAGTTAGTTATTGTCAAATGGTTAGATCAAATGGAGGATATGAGTTTGTCGCAGAAAGGTAATTATGTTGTCTAAGTAGAAATGTGTGAATCTAAGAATATCATTAAAAAGGTGGGGGGTGGGTGGCATGATTGTTGAGTTATGTGAGGGAAAGCTGCAGCTCAGGCAGCAGTGTAACAAGGACAGAAAAGAAAAGAAAAACTTAGGTTTCTGTACAAGGGCAGTGAGGGTCATCTGTCATGCCCAGCATGTGAAGGTGTGAGTTTAGGCGGCTGTGTCCAATTCGAAGTCTGGTGACGGCAGTGTTAAGGGCACGGCTGGGGGAGTAGGTCCATCAGTGGTGTCGTGTGTCTTGACTGATGCGTCAAATTGAGGTGTACTGTAGGGCATAAGTTAGGTCTGTGTCTCAGTGTAGTTTGCAGGCTGTGTGGAGGTTGGTCAGAAAGTCAGTCTGGCCAGTGGGGAGATGTATGGGGAAGGGATAGGAGTGTGCCTCTGCTGCCGCTCTGTCGGCCACTGTGTTGCCCATGATGCATACATGTGAGGGGATCCACTGAAGGTGGATTGAAAAGCCAAAAGAGGACAGTTGGAGAAGAAAGTTGTGAATGGTGAAGCAGAGGGAATGGTGTGTTCTAGGGCTGTGAGGGAGTCAGAGAAGAGGGTGATTGAGAAAGGGGGAGTGAGTGTGGTAGCAAACTTGAGGCCCTCTCTGATAGCAAAGAGTTCTACCGTCAGAATGGAGGCAGTGGAATGAAGTGGAGTGTAGATTGCAGCCCCGACAGAAGGAGGTGCTGGGAGGCGGGAGCTGTAGGTGTATATGTGTAGGGAGTTGTGGTATTGGGTGTGCAGGAGGGTGTTCAAAAGAATCCAGCCCTGCACCGGACAGTGTGCCTTTAACCATTGTGTGTGTGTGTGTGAAGTGACAAGGATATCAAGGAAGAGAGAGGAAACCAAGGGCTCAAAGAAGTCTTCTCAAGAGTGAGAAAGGAGGGGAGGATCACTCAGAGAGAGGCAAAGAAAGAGAGGGCTCTTTCTACAAAAGGCGTGTGGGCTTGATATGGTAGGGGGCAAAGAAGTGGTGCCCTACTCTATCTGAGGAGGAGGGAGTGGAGGGCGTGGCAGCTAGGGGAGGATGCAAGTTTGGTGTAGGTGCGGACAAGGAGGGTGGAGCATTGGTGTGACAGTGAGGATAGGGAGGATTCTGCCTGGAGGGCTGTGACTGAGGAGGACTTGAATGCTCCCAAGGCTATACGAATGGCTGTGTTTTTAATTACATCCAATTTATATAGGAGAGAAGGTGAGGCCGCCCCATAAACCTCACATCTGTAGTCTAAGCGACTCCAGATATAAGCACAATAGGAGCGAAGGATGGTATGCCTGTCCGCACCCCACTTGACCCCTGCAAGGGACTTCATTAGATTTAACCTTTTGAGGCGGTGGCCTAGTGGCTAGTGGTCGGGCATACCAGCTCAGGGTCCCGCATTCAAGCCTCGGCACGGGCTGGTCACCCACATGCTGCCATAACACCATCCTCGCCGGGACTGCAACGTTATATGCGCGAGGAGCTTCCACTGGCAGCATGAGCCTATCAATAAGAAGAAACAAGGCATCACTTAAAAAAATCTAACCTGCGCTACTAACGGGCGGAGGCCAACCATCTAAGGTCTCCTTGAAGCCTACCGGCGCCACAGGTGAAAAAAAAAAAAAAAAATTAAATAAAAATAAATAAATAAATAAATAAAAAAAAAAATAAAAAAAAAGGGGAGTGATGGCCCCAGGTTAGACAGGGGCCGTCCACTACTAAGCCAAGAAACTTATGCTGCGTTTTGAAAGGAATGGGTGAACCATTGATGGTGACCACAGGTATGTTGGGTATTCACCTTCTGGTGAAGCACATAAGGCTAGACTTCTGGGCACTCACCGTTAGACCCCAATGTGTTGTCCCAGAGTTTATGAAGTCAAACCCACATTGAAGATTAAGTTGAGCCTCCTGGATAGTGGAAGCGTGTTTGCATGGAGAAGAGGGAAAGTTTGAAAGTAGGACATTGAAAAGGAGAGGACTAAGAGGAGAACCCTGTGGTGACTGGATAAGACCTAGAATAGGAGTTACCTATTACCAGAGAGAAGGACCTGGAAGACAGGAAGGACTGAACCCAATTGAGTGGGAAACCATTGAGTCCCAGGTGGGAAAGTTTTTCAATAATGGCATTGTGAAGAGGAGTCAAAAGTTCCTTTGAAATCAAGAAAAGCTACCAAAGTGTATTGCTTGTGGTTAAATCGTTTCTGAATGTGGTGCTCTAGCTGGAGCAGGACATCCAGGGTGCCACGGTGAGGACGGAAGCCAAATATGTTAAGGGGAAGAAGGTTATGTTATGTTATGTTATGTTAATGTTAATTTTTTGAAGCGCTTTACAATTTCTCTCAAAGCGTGTTTATGTTCCAACCACCATGTTAGTCTGTCATGCACTATATATTTTAAAACCTTACTGAAATTAGAGAGGAGACTGATGGGCCTGTAGGAGGAAGCCTCTGATGGGTCCTTGCCAGGTTTAAGAATAGGGATTGTGATGGCATGACGCCCCACAAAAGGGAACTTCCCAGACAGCCAGCTGGCGTTGAACACATTCAAGAGGAGGAGGACCAGAGGATCTGGGAGGCAGCGAAGAAACTTGTTCAGGACATTGTCCGGTCCCGTTGCCTTCTCAACAGACAATGCTTGTAAAGCTGATGGAACCTCATGGGGAGTTATAGCTGTGCTAATTGTGTGGCCGTGTGAAGAAGGAGGTAACACAGGGGGGGATATAGGGTCAGGGGAGCCGAGGACAGTATGTATTTTGGAGGCGAGGCACTCGGCTTTTTGGACATCATTGACAAGGAGGACACCATTACTAGTTAACAGGAAGGTGAAAGGGTGGACTATTTTCCTGAAGAAAGACCAAGCCTGGGAGACTGAGGAAGAAAAGGACATAAAAGCACAAAAGGAGGCTCACGCAGAATATTTCTCATCAAGAATAACACGCTTGCACTGGGCCTCTAAAAATCTGAAGTGTCTGCGAAGGGGAGGGATGGAATTTTACGCCACATGGTAAAGGCATGCCGTTTGGCCTGAAGGGCTCCCGCACACCTTCGGGACCACCAGGGAGAGCCAGAAGGAGCGGGAGGGACAGGAAGGAAAGATAGTGGGAGGAGTTATTATATTTATCTCTTTTTGAAAAATACCCCAGTTTCCCTTATTAAAGGACCAATGAGGTCTGTGTGATGAAGGGGGGGGTGTTGGTACTGAAAGGAAGGAGATCACAACAGGAAGATGCTCACTCCCCATGTAAGGGCCAGTTGTTATAGTGGTGAGGAGGAGGGGGCCATTCCCCAGGCAAAGGTCCAAGGTGGAGGGGTTCCCTGAAACTGGATCAGTCCTGGTAGGGAGGCCAGGTGGAGTAAAGAGAGAGAAAGTTGCACTGTTTGCCAGGAAGGTCGAGGGACAAACCCGAATGGTTTTTTCGGCTTCTGGGGAGGGCTGGTTCCCAGAAGTTGTGATGGGCGTTAAAATCACCCATTATTAAAGCTGGGGAGGAAAGCTATGAAAACAAATGCTTGAACTCCTGAAGGAAGATATCCAAGCATGGGTTGTAAATCAAGAGAATCTAAAGAGGCCCTGAGTTGAAGGTAATGGTCACCCCCAGGTACTCTAGTCTGCCCCCGGGGAAAGGAGTGATAGTGAGAAGGCTAGAAGAGAGGGATTGATGGACAAGCAGTAGCAGGCAGCCTCCTGCTCTGCCTGCCCCCCTGTCTGCTCTGTAAAAAGAATAGTTGGGGAAGGAAGGGGAGAATGCATCAGTGAGCCACATCTCACAGACACCAACAACTAGAGGTGAATAGGAAGACAACGTGGTTTTAAAGACTGGAAGTTTCCAGTACAGGGACCGGGCATTCCAGAGTATGAAATGGGAGGGGAGAATAGAATTCACTGCGTGAGTGATGTGAAAAATGAGAGAAGTCCTGGCAAGCACTGGAGGAGGCTTTCTTGAAGGTTAGAACCTGTAAGGAGAAAGTTAATGAATTGAGTGCAAGCAGGAAGGCGGTGGTACAGTGGTCTAGCGCTCAGATGAGCGAGCCTAGGGTCCCAGTGGCCAAAGACTACCCAAATTGCTGCCATACTGTCCTCAGACAGGACTTACAACATTATATGCATCTGAGGCTGTAGCAGCGATTAGCCTCGCACGTTCTCAACATATTCAAGAGAGAACGTAAACATTTGAGGCGTCACTATAAAAATCTGATAACCTACGTCAAATAACAGGCGAGGCAAGTTCATTTGTGCCTCCATAAGCCTACTGGCGCCAACGATTAATGATATATATATATATATATATATATATATATATATATATATATATATATATATATATATATATGTATATATATATATATATATATATATATGTATATATGTATATATATATATATATATATATATATATATATATATATATATATATATGTATATATATATATATATATATATATATATATATATATATATATATGTATATATATATATATATATATGTATATATATATATATATATATATATATATATATATATATATATATATAATAAAAGTGCTAATCCCATAATGAAGGCTGGTAAGGAAAAACCCGAAGCATGCTGGGCCTGTGAAGGGGCCGGAGGAGGCTCAAAGCATGCACTGCCAAGTGAGGGCAGGGGCTGGTGGGCTGCTGGCTGTGTGGCATGAGGCTGAAGCTCAGGCTGGGGAGGTGTGGGTTGAGGTAGGGGAAGAGTGGGTTGAGGGAGGAGAGGAGCAGTTTGAGGTTGGGGAGGAGCGGGTTGGGGTAGAGGGCGAGGTGGTAGGGGTATGGGGAGAAGGAGTACCTCCTGCAAATGGGTATCCCTCCTAAAGAAGTTAGGGCAAGGGGAGGTTTTTGACCGACGCCTGGGAGAGTGACAGCCCTGCTGGGATTTGGGTGTTAGAGGTGCACAGGGGTTAGTGGGTGGGCGATAGGGGGTGGAGCAGTCTTGGGTAGTTAATGAAATTATGGTTATCTTAGGGCTAAGTGGTTTGGGAGGGGCAGGTTGTGAAGCAGGTGCATGGGGGGTTGCTCGAGGAGAGAGTGAGGTAAGTGTATTATTCTCCTCTGCTGATGGGATTGATCTAATAGACCCAGGGTGGATGCCCCTCAGCTTGCGTTTGACTTCTGAAATGGTATGGTCCGGTTCGTGTTGCAACTGTTGTATGTGTAGTGGCTGGAAGTATGCCGGGCATTGCCTATAGGTGGGGCGGTGGTTGCCACCACAGAAAAAGCATGACTCGGGTTCGGTACAAGCCTCAGCATCTTGGTAACCGCTGCATCTCCCACAGTGGTTTTTGCCGCTGCAGGAGACGTTGCCATGGCCAAACAGAAGGCAGCGGGTGCACCTAAGGACAGGGAGGGTGTGGGACCTAATGCTGTACACTGCAGAGTTTAGGGCAATCCTATCGGGGAGGGGCCCCCTAAACTTAATACGAATGGCCATATTGGCCATTGTCTACCTGTCCCTCACAAAAGCTGGAAGTCTAAAAGCATCAATTACCTGAGTTGGGGTCTCGTCAAGTACAGTTAGGTTGGTTAATGTGTCATGTGTCGACAGTTTGAGGGATACAGGATAAATCCTCCGAACATGTAAGTGGGGTCCTTGGCAGATACAATTCAGCACTTGACAGATCACTCCCCCAGCGTGGTGACTGACTCCGGGGGGTTGGGTAAGGTTGTCAAGAACATAAGAATATAAGGAAGCTACAAAAGGCCCGGAGGCCTGCACTAAGTAGTTCCTGTTACTCCAATACCCCCTTATTACCTACACCCATCTCTCATGCATAAAGCCGTCTAGTCTTCTTTTAAAACTCCCTATCGTCTGTGCACTAACTACCTGCTGACTGAGTCTGTTCCAATCATCTACCATCCTATTTGTAAACCAATTTCTGCCTATTTCTTTACTAAATCTACATTTTTCTAGTTTGAATCCGTTATTTCTTGTTCTATCCTGACTACTGATCGTAAGAACTTTTCCTACATCCCCCTTATCAAAACCCTTCACCCACTTAAATACTTCAATTAGATCACCCCTTACTCTACGCCTCTCCAGTGAGTGTAATTTCAAAAGCTTTAGTTTCCTTTCATAACTAAAATTACGAATCCCTTCTATCACTTTGGTCAAGATTTGCTACCTCAATTCTTATGCCCCTGCCGCCACCTATGACGGTAAGGGTCTTTACAATGTATTTTTTTTGGCGAAAATGGAAGAATAGATGGCCCTGGCCACTTTCTCAGGGTGAATGAAGCACCGGCTTCCCACAGCAGACCGGAAGATGACAGTTTTTGGGTTATGGGGTTGAAGGGGTTGAGGTAAGTACAGCACAGGTAGGCACAGCTCTAGCGTTAGGTGAGGGTGGTAAAGCGGCTACTGAGGCGAAAGAACGAGGATTGCATCTGCTTGACTTAGCTGAATGTTCATTGACCTCACCAGACGATGGAGGAGAGCGGGTCCGCTTGGAGACAGTGGTGGTGGCGTCCATATGGACGGCAGCAGCTGCCAGCGGGTCACAGCCGAGCAGTCGTCAGTCAGCATGAGTCCATTAGCCGTTCGTCGGCAGTCGATGAGGTGAGACTCAATACTGCAGTAAAACTTGCACTTGTACACTGGCAGAGCACTCACCGAACCGTAAGCAGGGTTGGGAAAGGTGTGTATGTAGGTCTTTACCAAGGATTATATATTGTAGGCTATATAATCCTTAGTCTTTACTCTACCGTGGTTCTAGTTTGAGTAATAAGTGTGACGGTGGTGTTGTGACCAACCACAGGCTAGGTTGCAGCGGTGATGATCAGATGATGTGATGTTGGTGTTTCTACAATATATTCGTATATACATGTACTATAGCTATCTGTCTTGTGATTATTTTTACTCTCTCTCTCTCTCTCTCTCTCTCTCTCTCTCTCTCTCTCTCTCTCTCTCTCTCTCTCTTGTTTTATTCTTATTATTATTGTGGTTATATTTGGCATCACTAGAGGTGCATGTATAGCAAACACACTGAACAACTTCGGCACCGCCGCCTCGCACTGTCGCAGAGCAGAATCAAGCTGCTCATGGACGTTAAGTTCAAGCAAAAGTGTGACACCCTTTTAATTTCATCCAATACATATTGAAATTTTATGCTATCAAAGACGATTTTTCTTTTCAGTCGTAGTGTGTCACCAACGCGTTCGTTTCTCGAATCTCTCTCGAAGCCACTTGAGACTCAGTTGAGAGAGACCCGTCAAGCAGGAAGGAAGCTGTCTGGCACTGACGCTAGTGGTCCGTCTGGCAGCGTTGGGAAGATTTCAGTTCAACCTTGAATTCAGTATCAAAAAGGTATATATTTATTTATCTTTTTATTGCTTCCAATGCTCTTGGAAGCATATTGAACGTCTGAAGATTATTCTGATACAAACTAGTGTGTGTTTATATATTTTTTCCGTGTCTGTATGTAGTCTGCCTTCGTTATGGTTGAAGGGGAGATTTCATGGCTTTCTAGACTCGTTTATGTGCCCGTCAAGTGTATTCCAGAAGTGCTTTGCCACATAAAACTCTTTCTTTTTCGTCCATTTTTAGTGAAGAGGAAAGTTTAGACGGTTGTTTCCAGTGTAGATGGTATAGTGTATGACTGTTCTCTGAGTTACTGCTGCTCTCTATCCTGTGATTGTCTTTAAAGTTCACCTTTGTTTGGTATGTGACAGGACCTGACTGTAGTATTCTTAAAGTTGTTAGTTTAATGATTTCCTTAGTGTTATCAAATCTCTCTCTCTCTCTCTCTCTCTCTCTCTCTCTCTCTCTCTCTCTCTCTCTCTCTCTCTCTCTCTCTCTCTCTCTCTCTCTCTCTCTCTCTCTCTCTTCTTATCCTTCTCGATCTTCAAACAGTGCATGGTCGTATGTAATCAGCCTCGTAAATTAACAAGGCTTAGTGTTCCGTTGATGTGATGCAAACTGTGGTGTTTTGTCTCAGGCCCATTCTTACACGGTATCATGTGGAGGGTCTTGCTGGGTTTACGGGCATCTAACTCAGTGGTGGATTATTAGGGAAGATATCTTATTTGATTTATTTATCTATTTATTTTATGAGAACGGATCTGGTGATTTATTTTTTCTTATCCGAAGTTAGTGCTTAAATTTATGAGTTTTTGTCCCATTAATGGATATCAAGGCATGGTGGGGGGGGGGTATTTTTTCTTTATTTGATTGTTGTTCTTGTCCTTGTTCTTGTTCTTGTTCTTGTTCATGTTCTTGTTCTATTTCACTTATAAAAGGTGTGTGCCTATATAAATGCCACGTTGCCACATCCTCTTCAATGTGCGATGGTCAATAATTATTTTTAATAATCGATCATAAAAGGAAGGGAAGATAGGGTTCGTAGGCTCTATTCGTGTTCCCTTCCCTCTGCCCTTTGACCAACAGGAGAAGGAGGAGAAGGAGGAGAAGGAAGAGGGTGAAGAAGAAGAAAAAGAAGAAGAGGATACGCACAGGATGTATTTCTTTCTTCTACTTTTATATTTTGTTTTCTTTCTCTTCTACCGATAAGTATTACTCAGGAAATTATTTTTTTATATAACCTTTTTTTTGCTTCGCAACCAATCAGAGAGAGAGAGAGAGAGAGAGAGAGAGAGAGAGAGAGAGAGAGAGAGAGAGAGAGAGAGAGAGAGAGAGAGAGAGAGAGAGAGAGAGAGAGAGAGAGAGAGAGAGAAAAAAAAATAATGATAGTGTACAGAAAGATGAACTATGCATATACAGAGAGGTTTCCGATTAATTAATTCAAGTGGCGGATGATAATAGTCAAAGTGACGGAATATACACTGATGTTACAATGGATATACAAAGGGATGCTACAAAGGGATGTTACAAGGGCTATAGGTGTATATTAAACGTTAGGAATTGTATATATCGACCTAGTTTGTATGATTAGACAGTAAACTTAAGACAATACATAATTTTATACATATAAGTATCACGTAAGAGAATACTTCACTTAGTCTAATGGCTAAGAATGTGTGGGCGGGACACAAACTGATGCTGAGGAGAACACTTTCCGCTCTCCTTGTTAGCAGTGCAGCGTGGAGTGGACAGGGTAATGGGAGATGCATTTAGATGTAAACAAATGACTTTTTAATTGTAGCAATGTGGTGTGAGTGGTGTGTAGCTGGGCTCTCTCTCTCTCTCTCTCTCTCTCTCTCTCTCTCTCTCTCTCTCTCTCTCTCTCTCTCTCTCTCGCTCTCTCTCTCTCTCTCTCTCTCTCTCTCTCTCTCTCTCTCTCTCTCTCTTTATCTCTCTCTCTCTCTCTCTCTCTCTCTCTCTATCTCTCTCTCTCTCTCTCTCTCTCTCTCTCTCTCTCTCTCTCTCTCTCTCTCTCCTCTCTCTCTCTCTCTCTCTCTCTCTCTCTTTGTAGGTTCATACGTATCTGTGTGTATATGTGTGTGTGTGTGTGTGTGTGTGTGTGTGTGTGTGTGTGTGTGTGTGTGTGTGTGTGTGTGTTTACCTAGTTACTTAGTAGTTGTAACATACATGAAATTAGATATGTTCGTGTTGTCCTGTGTTAATTTCTATATGAATTTGTGGAGGCTCTTAGCTCTCACTACTTCTTTTTCTAAAACATTTCAGTTATCAATTTATATGTATGGATCAAGTATATATATATATTTCAAGAAGTTTAAGGTATTTGTTCCTTTAATAATTTCTTTCAGTGTCCTCTTTTTTTCCTATCATTCTACACTGGCAGATAGTTTATATCGAATGCTTTTCAACTATTCACCAATCTATATGTATTATTATATTATCACTTCATTCTCTTCTCTGTTCCGACGTTGGCAAATTTATTCTTCTCAGTCTCTCCTCTTATGTTAATTCTTTAGGCTGGGTACTATTTTTGTTGCAGCTCTTTGTATGCTCTCTATTCGTTTTATGTTTCTGTGTGTATGGGACCAAACAAATGCTGTATATTCAATCTTAGTCCTTATTGATGCTTTTATATTGATATCTTTTTTATATCCTTATCTATGTAGTTTAAATTGTTCCTCAATCTTGTCAGCATGCTATATATTTCTCAAAAAAACTTGGTATGCTTTTGTTTTCAGGTGATAAGTGTGTATGTGTGTGTGTGTGTGTGTGTGTGTGTGTGTGTGTGTGTGTGTGTGTGTGTGTGTGTGTGTGTGTGTGTGTGTGACGTGTGTGTGTGTGTGTGTGTGTGTGTGCGTGTGTGTGTGTGTGTGTGTGTGTGTGAGAGAGAGAGAGAGAGAGAGAGAGAGAGAGAGAGAGAGAGAGAGAGAGAGAGAGAGAGAGAGAGAGAGAGAGAGAGAGAGAGAGAGGTGAGGAGGGGTGTGGGGTGGGGTGGGGATAAGTGAGGACACGTGGTAAACAAACGAGAGAAAATCACGCTGCCTGAGAGTAATGGCAGAGTACGAGTGTGTTTTGGAAAAGGTCACAGCCATATTACGTGACAAGCATCAAATTTTCGTCCTTCAGTAAAAAAGAAAAAAATATAACTAGTACTAGTAATGCTAATATAAAAAAAAAGAAAATTTTCCCAAAAAGTGAAAACTTGCAAAGGGAATATTTTAACCAAAATAAATATGGAACTTTAGTAATCGAATGAAATGATCTGTTTACTTTAAAAATTCAGATAATATTTTAGCACATAAGGAATGAATCAGGAAATTATATTATAAGTTTCTGGCATATTTCCGGACTATATAATGTGTGGTGAGTGTATTTTATTGTTTAACCATCACGGTATTTGGTCACAACTCAAGCCTGGGTGCAGGGATTTATTTAGTGGTGTGCTGGGGTGGCGTGAGGGGGGCCACAGCTGCACCTAGTAATCATCAAACGAATGAGCACAATGAGAAAAAGAGTGAATAAAGGTAAAAGAATAGTGAGCAAGAAAAACTTTTACGAGGAGAGAAGTAAAGTTTACAAGCACTAATACAATGATGCTGAGGTATTGGTATTGTCCAACAGTAAAGAGATTTAGAAACGAAATGTACATATACGATTACGTAAACAGACGCTTCACCTGCCCATAAAAAAGACCAAGCAAGTGGTTAAAGATGAATAATCGGAAAGGAGAATCAGAGTTAGACTTTCTGTCTGACATTTCACTTATTTCATTAAAATTCTAATGATTTTCACTTCTGGGTTAGCATTGCAGAAACTAAGCTTCAATCAAGTCTTTTAAGGAAGATAATAATTGTGCTTGCAGCAGCCAAACAAGTGATCGCTTACATGGATCCATATTTGGAACCTAAAAATTATATCAGATAAGGACGGAAACAGACAGTGATGTGATTAATGACTTGTGTAGAACATGTCTCCTGTGTGATAAAAAAAAATTGTATTATGACACATTTCTTCCTGGTACGTTGCAGTTTCACGTCTTTAAGAAAGCAGGAGATAAGTGAAGGTGTATTGATAATTCCATTACTATTTCTTTACGCACGAGGAAATAAATTGCAGCCTTTTCATCCCCATCACAGCGGACGAGGAGCACCGCACGCGTGTCCCTAACATTTGCTCAGCCATCACCGTCGGGAATGGATCAACAAAGTAAACATTAAGTTTTACCTTTGAACGTACATAAGCTTAGCAGAGACTTATAAGGCATTGCGACAAGTGCGTGCGTGGTGACGAAGCGGGCTTATGCGTGCGTGGCAGGGTGAGTGGCGTGGCGGATTTGAAGACGGAGTGCCAGGGAAGGGTGAGAAGAGGGCCGCCCAGCCACCCGTCACCGAGCAGGCCCAGCGGTGTTTGCTGCGAAATCATTGCATTACAGGTCACGTGTCGATGGCTGACGTTAGCATTAGCAACGCAACGCCTGTCACATCACCTACCATACCGCCTGCCACACTGCCTGACGCATCGCCTACCACACTACCTGCCACACCACCAACAAACTGCCTACCACACCACCACCACACTGCCTGCCACACCACCAACCCAACAGAGGGGAAGGGTTGACATGATAGGCTAATGGTTTAGACACCAAGACGGTATGGAGTGTGTGTAGGGTCCTGCGCCAGCTGTTCAAGGCCACATATAATAGAATGAAATGAAAGCTTCTAAAATAAATTTAGATATTTGCAAAGGGAGAGTTTGTCAAGGTTTGCTTTACTTCTGTAGCAAAGCAATTAGATAATTTTACATCGCATGATTAGGTGAAAGATGCTCGACACAGACATGTTCAATAAGTGAGGTAAAAGTCTCAACCGAATAGTCGAAAAATGTTAAAGATACAAACATTGAAAGCCAATGACATCGTTACGAAACACAAATCAACTTCGGACTGATATTGATATTCAGATTGCTGCGTTAAAATGAGTAAACGCAACTCAGACTTTGAGAAGGAAATGTTTCATAGACAGGAAATGAGATCTAAGGACGGGAATGTTGCATAAATTAATTAGGAAAGAGTCGGAGGAACTATCAGGACACCTTTAAGGGAGTGCAAGGTGGGGGTGTTTCTTGTCCCTTCCTCAGTGTGGGACTCCGAGACATGGCTGCTTGTTACATCCATAATCTTGTGAAGACTTGAAATTCAGATCATATGTGTATATCATGTGCTTGTGTAGTGTTGTGAGGACAGAGGACGATCTAATCTAGAAAGCAGACTGAACTGCCTTCTGGAGCCTCTGAATCACGAAAGAAAGGTTAGAGAGAACATGGGGAGTCATCGATACATTTTTTAGTACCCTTTCACTCCACCCTTTCCTCCAACATTATATCATCCTGCATATGTTTTGTAACCGTAACATCAAGGACAGTCATGGTTAGAAGTTGATTGATAATTTTTCCGCCCTTACTTTCACTGTGTTTAACGTTTTTCCTCAATTTTTAATCCTCTGTTTTCTTGTTAGTAATAATTATAGAAGCTTGATTATGTTTTATGCATACAGTTGTTTGTTCCTCACATGAATTGTAATATTAAAAAGTACGTTTTAGTTATGATTATTAGTACAAAAGTTTTAGGTGGTGCATAATGACATATTTAAATGAGGAGGCTGCCATCTGGTGGGTGTGGTAAAGGCAGTCTCACCAGGGGAGCTCTCGCCCATTCCTGTCCTTGAGTCCTTTTGATTCACGTTGGGAACTGCTTCTGTCCGGCTATACAGGAACCCCATCATTGGCAGCGGTACTCGTGATATCAAGGAAAATTTGCCATTCTGTCGCCTGGCCAGCATCAGTCAAGGATTGGCCGCTGCCTTGCCTGTAGTCATTGGACGAGGAGTCGCACACTCCCTCCTTGTCGATACACCAACTTGAGAACGGCAATTTACATACGAATCTGCATTCAAATTCCTGCCATACCGGGAGGAGACTCAGGGTTAGATTGAATAAATCTGAAACTGAATACAGTATGTGGGACTCTTCTCTTGGGAGGATCCACCGTGCGGGGCGGGGCAAGATGGAAAGTCGGGCGTCACGAACTTTCCTTTGTAGCAAATTGTTGTTTAAGTTTTTGTGTTTTCTCCGGGTTTTCAACTTAAGACTTAAGTACCATATTTTTGCATAATTTTCTGTAACAAAGTCAAAACTTCAATCTCAGAGAAATATTGTAAGGAGACTGACGGGAGCATCGCTCCCTACACCTTGTTACGGCTCACCTGTCTCAAGGTTATACTCAACACGGGGAGTCGAAAAGCCAGCTATGTGTGTGTGTGTGTGTGTGTGTGTGTGTGTGTGTGTGTGTGTGTGTGTGTGTGTGTGTGTGTGTGTGTGTGTGTGTGTGTGTGTGTGTGTGTGTAATAATAATAGTAATATACGATTTATTAATTAATTAAGGCAGCCGTTAGGCTGAAAATTTACAAATATACAAAAAGGCATGTAAAAAAGATAAAATAAAGGGGAATGGAGACAGGTAGGTTTGACGAACAACTGGTGAGTGATGGGGGGGATAACGAGTGTAATATAGACTAGTGGGAGACTGATGGGTCTGACGAACAACTAGGGGGTGATGGGGGGATAACGAGTGTAGTATAGTCGAGACGGCAGCGGTTGATTAGTCGTGAAGTACACACGGGACGGCGGCGGTAAATTGTACTGAAGTATCCATCAAGGCAGGGGCGTTGAGTGGTAGGGAAGTGACAATGGGGACGGTGGCGAGGGGAGAGGGAAGTGGTCAACAAGCTGACCATGGCAGCCCTAGGGAGCGCCTGGATCCATGTCTTCACCCTATGAGGCCAAGACGGGAATTTTGTGTGTGTGTGTGTGTGTGTGTGTGTGTGTGTGTGTGTGTGTGTGTGTGTGTGTGTGTGTGTGTGTGTGCGTGTGCGTGCGTGCGCGCGCTATTTTTTCGATCTTAGTGACTCATTATCAGAGTTTGATATTGAAGAACAAGGACAAGCTTCCTGCGGCAGGATGGTTATGATGCCTGTGTCAGGTGGCGCAAGAGTGCCCCTCAAGATCGTGGTAGTCGTGGTAGTTATTTCGTAGACAACCTTTCTTCTTAACGCAACACAAGAGAACCTGCTCCATTAAGAAACAAATGTATTCAGATTGGAGGAGAAAGCCGACCATGGGAGCCACTGAGAGACACTCCCGTTTTGACAACAATGGAAGGGCGCGTGTGGCGGTGGAGGCGTTGCTCAGGAGCAGCTTGGCTCTCACAATGCAGCACTTTACTCCCAGCGGTGCTAATGTAGAGTTCTAGGATGGTCCATTTCTCAGAGCAGAAGGAAATACTGCAAGGCTCCTTAAGACGCTTAGAAACTCTACGCCATCAATAACGTGACGTGACGAGAATTTAACTGATTACTCAACTGAGAGTAGAAGACAAGCCCAAATTCGGGCTTCCTACGCTTGATCTGGACCCTAAATACTAAAGCTAATAATCACTTTAGTAATTGGGGATAATTTGAGCTCCGAATTGCAACATTTGCCTCCGTGATGTGGTTTTCAGACTGGCAACAAATGGGTCACATACATCAACAAGGTGTGATTGGCCAGGGCACACAGCTCCTCAGGTTCCCCCGGAGACAGTGATGTGCAGCAGCCCAGCACCAACAATATGTTACACCAACGCTCTGCTCGTCAATAATTATTATGCTTATTATGATTTTAAGCCTTTTTGTAATCTCTACGGCTTTAAGCTGATGACTCCGCTTGTTATGTATGTACTTGAATTATAGTGTGAAATTACTGTTTCCGTCAGCATAAAATTACATTTAAATTTCGCTGCCGCGTTAAACCCAAAATTAGGATTACACGCTGTTTTATGCGCGGCTCGCTGGTAACTACATTTTTATTCAACTTTGTGAGTCTGGTCCCTAGCACGGAGGGACGCAACCCCCTTACATGGACATTACTACAATATATGGCTGTTTACTCATACTTCAAAAGGAAATTATCAACAGAATCAACAGCCATCTCCACTTTTGCATCTCGCGGGCTGGCCTCAGGATCATTAGCATTGAGTGACCGTCATCGTCTCTCCGATCTGGACACTCTGTGGGTGGTTCTTGGAAGCGAATATCCTGATTCTGATGACACAGCGGCTGCCTAAATGGAGTTGGTGGCCCCGCTGAGTTACCCCGAACGCCGGGACAACTAGTGTGTATTTACCCTGCAACACCGCGCGTGCAAGGAATGGGTGTGAGTGTTGGGAGGGAAAGAGAGGACGGGAGACAGAGGAAGATACACGTTTGTCGAACTTGTAACTGAGAGCGATGTATCCCAATCTTAATATGCAAATAAGGCATAGGCATGTGGGGTCGGTGATCGAACAGAGAGAGAGATAGAGAGAGAGAGAGAGAGAGAGAGAGAGAGAGAGAGAGAGAGAGAGAGAGAGAGAGAGAGAGAGAGAGAGAGAGAGAGAGAGAGAGAGAGAGAGAGAGAGAGAGAGAACAAAAAAATAGTGTATGTATGAAGGTGGGGGTACAGTAATAAGTTGTGGCGATAAGGTGTAACTTCTGAGATACATGTACTTTGTGATGCCATTAAGATGACCACGTTGGGGGTGAATGGTGTGGCAAGGTAGTGGTGTGGTCGTTGGGTGGTGTGGTAATAAGGTGGCGCGGCAGGACAGCGGTGTGGCAATATGGTGTGGCAGGGTGATGATGGTGATGAGTGGTAGTGTGGTGGTGGTGGTGGTGGTGAGTGATAGTGTGGTGATGTGTGGTGGTGGTGGTGGTGGTGGTAGTGTGGTGATGGTGGCGTGGTGGCGTGGCGCTGGAGTATTATCATCTTTTTGCTTTGATACTTTATTGCAGTTCGACAAATTTTTTTTTTCATGAAGCGATACAATGCTATATTGAAAACAATAAACCGGTGCCTCCCTTTAGTTTGTTATCCTTTTTATTATCAGCGATCATGTGGTGCTGTTGTACAGTTTAATCTACATCAGGTTTGATTTTAATTAAATAAAGCCACGTGCATACAGATCGATGTGGCACAATGCACACTTTTAGCTTTATTATACTGTCACCAGATGCCGCCCCTGGCCCTCTGCCGGAGTTACCAGCAACTCATTTATCTCTTCGTTATTTAATGGAGAAACCTTTATCAGGGGAAAAATAGTCGGTATAGTAGAGTCATAAATAGAATGGGGAGCTTTTGTACGGCAGAGATTGCACGTATCATTAAAGTTAGAATATCTGTATTAGCATCAATGGTATTGGAAGAAAGATCTTTAAAGGTTTGCGTAGAACATTAAATGGAGGGGGAGAGCAGTGCCAAAAGTGGGTCAGGTGGAAGTTGTGGTAATTTTTGTATTTTTTCTTCCTCAATAAATAACGATGCTCATGATTTCAGTGCACAATCTGAAGCGATCTGAGCCTAATGACTTTGTTTACGTTACTTTAAAATTTTTTTTTATATATATTATTATTTTTTTTTCAGTGATAACACAACTGCATCGAATGGCAATGCTACAGTAATGGACACAGTTAGTCAGATATAAAATACTGCTGTGCAAATTATCTGACGCATTGTTTATTATCTGGCAATCATCCAATAAATTTGCAGGGTATGGGTTGTAATGCGTCACGAGATTATAGCAAAAAAAAACTGTAGCTGCGGATATCAAGCTTTTATTTTTAAGCATTGGCATTAGCGACACCATAGACATATTTTGAACTGAGAAATAGTCGAGCTGTTACACTTAATGGCATGAGGCACCACAATGTAATAAATATCTTAACAAATGACGAGTTTTTACCATTAGCATACTTCCCTGGCACTATACACACAAGGGGGGAAATATAAGGGGGGTAGGTGAGGACATGGCAGGTTGTGGGAGGAAGAGGGAGAGGTGAGGAAAGTGTGGGGGGAAGCGAGGTATGTTGGGGGAAGGCGAGGCAGATTGGTCGGGGTGGGTCGGGGTGGATCTGTGGAGGGACCGCGCGGGACGGCTGGACGTGGTAGGAAGGACAGACAGTCGCTGCTCAACCCCAGTGCTGGAAGGTAGCGGCCGTCTGGACGTCACCTCCGCTGGTCGCGACATGGATTTCTCTTTCGATTATAAGTCTGGAAAGTAGTATCGGAGTGCTTAGTGGTAGTTAATATGTACGTTCTGTCTGTGTAGCGGTGGGAGAGAGCTGTGCAACTCTGCCATACCTTCGCTGTGGCATAGACTAAGTGGAAAGTGTGCGGGTATCTTGAAGTTTAACGCAGCGCAAGACAGCCGGCAAACAAGCGTCTCCAGGATCGTCATCAACTGTTGAGGTTCGTAGCCACGTCCGTCTTGTCTCGGTGGTGTGATGTGTGTCCAGAGCCAGGCGTGTGTGTGTTCCATCCATATTTAGATCCGGGAATGAATGTAAAAGGCAGAGTTGACGTGAACATTCATGAAGAATATGTCTTATTGAGGTTATTGAATTCCTTAAACACTGACTGAATGGTTGAATGAATGCTTGAATGAGAAGGGAAATTTTTTCACTGTTCGACGCCTGAAAAGAAAATGGTTGGTTAAAGTTGTCTTGACTAAATATTCCACCATCAGAGGGACACGACGAGACGAGAACATTAAGGTGGATGACACCCGGCTCGGTACCGTTGGGTGGTGGCTGCCTCGTGTGTAATTTCATATCGTTAACGTCGTAAGAAAAGAATTATGTCCAATTATCGCCGTCTTTGCAAGGGAGCACCGAGACGTTAGCTCTGGTCAACAAAAGGCTGCGTAAGGAATCTTTTAATGCAGTGGGTGGAAGGGAGTAGTTTTCTTTTGATTCAAGAGGGCATTAATCTCTTAAATGACAGGTAGCGCCAAGCTAATGAGCAAGGCATGTTTGTTGAAATACCTGTACACTGTTTAAGGCTGGCAGATTTTCATCGACTAATACAGAAAAGATGTTACGTTGTAGTTTCTGTTATAGATACTGAACAAAATATCAAAGGTGGAAGGTGAAATTGTAAGGTATTGGAGTGGAAAATATATTGCGCTTGGCTGTGAAAGATTAGAGGAATGAGAGAGAGAGAGAGAGAGAGAGAGAGAGAGAGAGAGAGAGAGAGAGAGAGAGAGAGAGAGAGAGAGGAGAGAGAGCGAGAGAGAAAAAAAAAAAAGTAATAGAGCTCGGTTTCCTGGCCAATATTTTACCTGTCTGTTGCTTGTTCCGTTACGGTGTTGGATTGCCCTGTCCACCTCAACCCTTTCCGTCGTACTTCACTATCGCCCCATTTTGCCGTGCTCTACCCCGCCTCATCCCACATGAATTCCATCTCGCTTCGTCCCGCTTTGTCCCGCTTTGCCCCGCCCGACTCAGCGTACTGCAGCATTAGGTAAAAGCGTGTTATTCCCAAATCTTTCACTCACAATTAAAATTTCATATACCTGTTCTTACGCTCAGAGAATAGGAGTGTTGCCTGGAACTGTTAAGCATTTTTTTTCCTCACATTTTCAGTTTGGTAAGGACAAAATAGCTACTGTGTTCCTTTTTATAACTTTTTGTTTTATATGCAAACAAGATAAGAAAGATAGAAAAAAATAGTAATCATTATAATTTTTTCGTCCCTATCAAGTATTATTGAGTTTGAAATTGAGTTACTTCGTTAATTTTCCTATTATATTGCCTTACTTTGGCTAGCTGAGAGAGAGAGAGAGAGAGAGAGAGAGAGAGAGAGAGAGAGAGAGAGAGAGAGAGAGAGAGAGAGAGAGAGAGAGAGAGAGAGAGAGAGAGAGAGAGAGAGAGACAAAGAAAAAGAGAGAGAATAAAGATCGTTCTTGTGGGAAAATACATATACGATGCGTTTTTTCGTTATCATATGCGTAATTTTTATAGATTTCAATAGTTTCTTGGATGCAGTAAGGGAAGAGGATTTTTGTATGTTCCGGATTGTTCATGGTAGTGGTGGTGGTGGTATCAGTGGTGGTATCAGTGGTGGGTGGGATTATGGTAGCGGTAATGTCAAGGGTGGTGGTGTTAGTATTATTTTTGGTGTACTAGAGCTGGAAGTGATATTAACTGGTACAAAGTGGCAAGTGTTACATTGGTGGTGGGTAATTGTAATTAGTGGTGGTAATGGTAGTGGTGGTATTGATGTCGATATTGGTGATTAGTGGTAGTGGTGGTATTAGTGTCGATGATAGTGGCAGTGGTGGTGTTGATAGTAATTGCGGTAATGGTAGTGGTGTTATTAGTGGTGGTGTAGGTGGTGAAAGGCAGGGAATTGTGGTGCTTCTCTTCATTAGGTTCCTTCAAGTCCCGCCCGCCACCGCTTCGTATAATTCACAAAACCTCAGAAGGACCAAGTAGCGTCGAAATTTATGAAGATTAAGCAAACGTCATAGTAAATATATACCCGGAATTGTGTCTTAAATCTTATGATTGTCACGAAGCAAACCTTACTCACAACCATGGCATAAGACTTACTAGCTCTTTGTGTAGAGAACTTTACAGAAAATGTTACGTTAGGTAAGGTTATTAGAAAACTTAACCTTTTGTACATAGAACTTTACACAAAACTTAACCTTAGGCCTTAACCCAATAGGCCTTACACAAAACTTATTCTTTGTATACAAAAAATATACACATAAAACTGAATTATTGCTC
>JAPQNM010000008.1:4793340-4813340 GCA_029783475.1 Metacarcinus magister
AAAATTCTTTTATCCCGATAAGTATAAAACTTTTTAATTCCTTAGCTTCCCGCTGACCTCTCTCTATTATATAATATATATTGTTTTCGTAATATATTTATTAATATTGTTTATGTAGTATATTCTGTAGTATATTTTGTAATCATACGGATGAGCTCTATGCCAAAAGGATTTTCATGTATGTATTTTCAATGTGACAATAAACGTACGTACTTACTTACTTACTTATTTACACACACACACACACACACACACGCACACGCACACGCACACACACACACACACACACACACACACACACACACACACACACGCACACGCACACGCACACATACTCACATACACACACAAAAATACACACACACAATCAGATAGATAGACAGATATATACACATATATACACACATACATAAATACATACATACATAAATGCATGCATGCTTACATCCATATATACGTACACAAAAACATACACACACACACACACACACACACACACACACACACACACACACACACACACACACACACACACACACACACACACACACACACACACACACACACACACACACACACACACACACACACACACACACAGACCAAACAGATATGGAGACAGGACGCTGCGAGTGTAGCTCACTTCCTGTATATCACAACTAGGTAATTACATACACACACACACACACACACACACACACACACACACACACACACACACACACACACACACACACACACACACACACACACACACACACACATGGGTACACTCACCTGGGACTGTGCTTGACAAACCTGACATTCACACTTTCTATTATTATTCTTGTTTAACTTTGCTTTTTGAAATAGTTGATCTCTTCCTGGCGAGAATCAATCCTCGGGCTAGAATTTCTGATTTTTTTTCGCGCGTCACTCACTCTTAATAGTATGAATTTTTTAAAAACACAATTCTATCCTCTTTCATGTAGTTTTTTTCTTGACGTTGTATTTCGTTCAACATCTAGTTCCTTTATATTCCAGTAGGTAAAGAGATGCCAATATAAAGGTGAAGAGCACACTATAATACCTCTTAACACCAGGACAGAGGTGATGAATGTGTTGTATCTATTCCCTTATGTTCATGTAGTTAGTAGGTAGTTATGAGTGAAAAGGTACCGTGTATTAGTTTATTTCTCTTATATAATGAAATGTGTAACCTCGACTAAGTTAATGAGCATCCTGTCAAATAAATTAAAAGCTATTTTTTTTTATTTCGTGCTGGTTTATGATGTAATTTTATGGACATTATTATTTTTGCTGTTGTTGTTACTGTTGTTGGTATTGTCATTATTATTATTGTTATTACTATTATTATTATCATTATTATTATCATTATTGCTACTACTACTACTACTATTACGATATCTGCGACTTCTATCACTGTTGCTACTGTTGGTATTACGATTCTTGTTGTCATTATTATTATTATTATCATCATCAATATCATCACTCTTCGTATCATCATTTCATTTCCTGGCATACTCTGGAGACAAGACACTCACTCTTAATTATACTTATTCTACCTAAGGAGACTGTGTTTGTAATAGGTTGTCAATAATACTTCACCAGTCTCTCCTTCCTACACCCACCCACCCACCCACCCATCCACCTACTGTCGCTCCTCGTATATTCTCTCTCTCTCTCTCTCTCTCTCTCTCTCTCTCTCTCTCTCTCTCTCTCTCTCTCTCTCTCTCTCTCTCTCTCTCTCTCTCTCTCTCTCTCTCTCTCTCTCTCTCTCTCTCCTTCCCCCAGTCCTTTTTGTTTATTTTATTTTCTCGTTCCTACACTTCCTTGTTTCTCACCTGTCTTTTTTTTTTGCGCTTTCCACCTTTCTGTTGTCTCAGCCTCAGTGTTTTTTCTTTTTTTCCAGTTCATCTTTATCTGCTTCCATCTCCCTATTTCTTTCTTCCATCTTCGTGTTTGTCCAGTGCCTTGTTTATTTTCTTATTCTGTGTTGTTTCGTGTTCTTTTCACTTCCTGTTGTTACGTGTCTCCGTTTTTTCCCTCCACTCATATCTCCTATTGTTCCTCTGTTTGGTTTTTTAGCTTATATTTATTTATCTTCTCTTCTACTTTCTGTTTGCTTCCTTTCCTTCTTTATATTGTTTTCTTACCTCAGTGTCTCCTCTCTTATTCTTCTTCCTTATTCTCCATCACTGCACGTTCGTCTATTTTGTTCATGCTTTCTTGGTATTCCTTCTTCCATTGTTCTCTTTTATTCTGTCTCCTTTCTTTCATCACTGTTTCTTTACCTATTTATTTTTCTCCTTCTTCTTTTCTGTTCCTCATCCTCTTTGGTTATCCATTCTGATGTTTATATTATTTCAGTTAACATCCCTATACTCTCTCTCTCTCTCTCTCTCTCTCTCTCTCTCTCTCTCTCTCTCTCTCTCTCTCTCTCTCTCTCTCTCTCTCTCTCTCTCTCTCTCTCTCTCTCTCTCTCTCTCTCTCTCTCACCCACACACATATACTATCTCCTTTTGCTTCCCACTCTTCAAATCCTTTCTTTTACATCCCTCTCGCTTCCTTCTCTCTTTACTCCACCTCACCCTACCTCCACAACCCTCTCCCTACCTGCCTCCCTCCACCTCTCTGTCCCTGCCTCCCTGCCAGCTCAGCGGTCTCTGGTAGGGGTGAACATGGGGTGAGGAAGGACTAAAAGTTTTGATCGTCGCCCTAAGACCTTAAGGCTGTTATTTTAAGAGTAACGCGGCAGGAGGTCACTTCTATCCCTTTCTTTCTGAGGGATGTATTTGTAAGGGATAAAAGGGGTTGTGCAAGGTCCCTTTCTCTCTCTCTCTCTCTCTCTCTCTCTCTCTCTCTCTCTCTCTCTCTCTCTCTCTCTCTCTCTCTCTCTCTCTCTCTCTCTCTCTCTTCCTTCATTCATTCCACCCTTACTTTCTTTCTTCCTTCCTTCCAATCTCATTCTTTTCAGTTTCTTTCGTGTTTATTTTCGTTTATTATTTGTTTGTGTATTCGTTCGTGTCACTTTTTTTGTGCTCTTGTTTGTTTTGTTTTTTATGGATGTGTGTGTGTGTGTGTGTGTGTGTGTGTGTGTGTGTGTGTGTGTGTGTGTGTGTGTGTGTGTGTGTGTGTGTGTGTGTGTGTGTGTGTGTGTGTGTGTGTGTGCCTGTTTGTTTTTATGTCTGTCTGTATGTCAGTCGCACTCAGTCAATTTGTGTACATGTTTGTGTGTGTATGTGTGCTCTCTCTCTCTCTCTCTCTCTCTCTCTCTCTCTCTCTCTCTCTCTCTCTCTCTCTCTCTCGCTCTCGCAATCCTTCTCTCCCCTCCCATCTCCGTCACGGTACGCGGCGAGAATAGTGTCATAGACAGAATGGAACAGGTGGAAAATCCTCGGGTTCACTGAAAAAGAGCGAGAGGAGGAAATAAGAGAAACCTAGCGGTGGGAAGTCTGGGTTTCCGAGAGAATTTGGTTAGAAGCGAAGCGGAACAGGTCGCGAGACTGGCCAGCTCGAGGGAGGGGATTTAGCGTCAATAAGAAAGGAAAATTGCATCCAACTTTATGATATTCTTGATGGTTATTTCGTCTCATAACAGCCTGTTGTCTTAAATATATAGTAGAGCATTACGTGGTATAGTGTTGTTTTATATTTTGTGTGATGTGTCTCATGTGGGGAGATCAGTCTGTGTAGTGTTGTTATTGATTGTGGAAGCTGCTGTAACCTTAGCACTAAGAACAGCTGTTATGGTGGTATTGGTGTTGATGGTAGTAGTAGTGGTAATGGAAGAGTAGTAGCAGTAGAAGTAGTAGTAGCAACAACAATAATAATGATAGTAATGATTATAATGATAATATTAATAATACTAATACTAGTAATAAAAGTAATGATATTAATAATGGTGATAATGATAATAATAATAATAATGATAATAATAATAATAATGATAATAATAATAATGGTAATAAAAATAAGATTAGCTGTAACAATGATAATAATAATACCAACCTGTTTCTGTTGTAATTATGTAAATTGAGCATTGAATACCAACACATGAATGACAAGGTTTTAATTCCAAGTAAATATTTTCACAATTGTTAAGTAATGAGGCGTCGCCCATCGCTAGTAATATAACCCAACACACACAGAGATATGTTCTAATAACCTGATGTATAAGCTGATGGGGTTTCAGTTTTTCGACAAGCTGGAATAAGAGGGAGCTGATTCCTCTCTTGATTTCAGTGCTGGAACGTAATGGGAGTGCTTTTAAATCATCCAACACATTCATCGTTAATTGGCCGAAGAATTAGATTTTCCAGCGACATCAAGTCACTGAGCACTACGCGATGATAAAAGACTCGCCCTCTCGCTGCGTTTTCAGTCAACAGTTTTAACTTAAGAATATTCCCTTTACGATTAAACCCCAAACCATTTCAGAACATTTACCAAAAATGATCAGCAAAATTTTAAAAGTGTTTCGTTTTCCGTGAAAGATGAGGAGAGGGAAGAAGGCGAGCATTAACTTTGGAAATCCCTTGCGACCAAATTGTTTTTTAACCAAAGAATATTATATACCTTTACAATGAAATGAGAACCGGTTTCAAAACACATTCTGGAAATGATCCGCTAAATCTTGCAAGTGTTTCATGGATGGAGAGAGGAAATATGCAAAGACCATATGTTGGAAATCAGTTAGTCTGCGAATTATTCTTTCCCTCTCGTGGCGTTGACAGATATGAATAACCGAGGCGCTACGAGGGCGTGGTGACGTCACTACCAGCCTGCATGAGCTCCAGGAAAAAAAAAGTTGGGGAAAGTGCATGATTGAAAAACGTGGCCGGAGGGAAGCAGATGGGCCATTACTAGATGGAGTAAAGCGAGGATTGAAGGTGCAGAACAGGAAGGAAGGAAAACAAAAAGGACTCGAGGCATTGTTGTGGAGGCAGTGGTGGGCGAGGGAAAAATAGGAAAATAAATAAAGGCAAATAATGACTGGCAGAAGAAAATGGACTGGTAAAAGCGAGGACGGAATATTGAAGTGAACAAGAGATTCACTTGCCACGAAATTAAAGGAGACACACACATACAAATACACACACATACAGACACACACACATAAAAACACACACACATAAAAACACACACACATGCAATAATCACACGCGCGCGCGCACACACACACACACACACACACACACACACACACACACACACACACACACACACACACACACACACACACACACACACACACACACACACACACACACACACACACACACACACACACACACACTAACACACTAACACACACACTGAATGAAAAAGAGAAAGAGAAAAAAAAATAGAACACACACGGGAGGAAAAATAAGAGAAAAAGCATCCTATGTATATATTTTTTTTCGAGTTTGGGGAAGCGTCAAGTCCGGTGTAATTTTGGTCAACTTGACAGGAAAGAAAACAGTTTGGGCTGCACGGAATAATTGCACGTTCGGTCTAAATGAATTCCAGGACCCTGATGTGCTGTGGCTGAACCAAATAGCTTTGCATGATATATCAGGTACGGTGAACATGGACAGCACACCCACCCCCAAAAACCTACCCCTACACCACCCCTCCCCTCCTGACCTTTCCCCTAAAATACAAAACCCAAGCTGACCCTCCCCTCTACCCACCCCAGAACCCTCCACCAGCATCCAGCACCCCGTTATCCCTACCATGGCATCTCCTTTCTCCCCTCCCCGTCACCGCCACAGGAAGAGGAGGGAGAGGTAGTTACTCTCACTATTTCCGTGGGTGAATTACGTGCCGGCGAGTGGAATAAAAATGCAAATCAAAGCAACAGGTTTTTGTGGACTATGTGTGCATGAAAAGAGAGAAAAGGAGAGGTTACGAGGTGCATGGATGGTGTGTTATATTTGCACACCTATTATAATTACTCTCTCTCTCTCTCTCTCTCTCTCTCTCTCTCTCTCTCTCTCTCTCTCTCTCTCTCTCTCTCTCTCTCTCTCTCTCTCTCTCTCTCTGTTTGCTTGCTTAATTTCTTTGGGCCTCAGTAAACTGCAAGATTAATGAGTCGTGAATATTGACTAAGACTCCCAGCACGAAGACCTCAAACACGACGGGAAATATAACTTAAATAACCCAGCCAGAAATATTTTGATACTCATGATCCATCCAGACCAAAAACATAAATAAATAAAAACTAAAATAAATAATGTAGAATTTTTGACTTTGATAAGACATGACACTCACACGCAGAAAAAAAAAAAATATGTAGGTTTTCATACCACAGGTGCACTAACACGATGCTGTTTTAATCACCACATATCCAATTACATAATGAACCTCTTCCTTGTATGATATGAAAAAAAAAAATACGATGGAAAAAGATATCCGTGCACACGCTATCATTTTGCATTCTGATTGTGCCGAGGGAAAAAATCGTTCGGCATTCTGACCTGTAATTTATGCTGCACCAATCTGACTATTGATGGTCTGAATTATTGGTACCGAATTGGATTGTAAATGAGTCCGTTTGGTTAGGCGGCGCTGCATGCATGTAATTCAACATCCGCCACGTCCCCCTATTATTGTTTAGCGGGTCGCCAAAGTTACAAAGCTATAACTAATGTAGCCAATGTAACGCATCGCCCCAAACAAGATCCTCACTACATTCCATGATTTAAGGACGCTGTTAAATTGGAATTAATGTGGACGTAACTTGGGAGGCAGGAATTTCACCGCCGTGAACTTAAGGGGCGAGCGACATTCATGCAGAATTGAAGACTGAAGAAGCTATTCCCGAAGTGAGCAACGTGAAGAATGTTCATGAGTCTGAGCGAAGCGGCGAAAATACTTCCACAATGAGCTACAAGCGGTGCCGGGCGAGGCGGAAAACCTATAGACCGAAAATTGTGAAGAACAAAGAAAATGAAAGGACCGCGAGAAACAGCCTGAGGCAAAGACTGGATGTGGTGCACTACTGCTTTCTCTCAGCCAATCGTTCCTTCTACCGAGTTTGATTTCCCCCGAGGTAGAGCATGAGTGGTGAGAGGCTTAGGCCAGGTGGTGTAGAGCCTCTCCCTTACCGTACACCGCGGGATGGAGGGAGCTCTTGGGGCCCAACACGACCTATGATGTGGAAAGTTGATGAAAAGTAAAAGCGTCGCTACAGGTCCCGAGAGTTATCTGGCATCGTGCCCTCATGTTTTTTTTAGGTTACGTCCCAATAAAAAAAAGATACATGATTTGTGATGTATGGCCCCGTCACTCTCCTTGATCCTTATAAAATGATAGGTTTTTAGGAGAAACGAGGATGGATTTTGATTAAAAAAGACCAAACCCGCTGTCAGTTGAGTCGCTCGGGACATGAAATGTGATATGCTGAATAAACAAATACCCAGAAAAAAAATTGGTCATCACAATATTGTTTGGGAGGGTAGGTGTTGCCCTCCTCCCTCCCCTCCCCTCTCCTCTCCCCCTGTGTCGCCTTGGTACATGCGAGAACACGACCACTACGAATGTTTTGTCGGAGACAATCGAACTCTCTTTCCTTCGCATGTTTGCTAACTCGTTTCTTTCACTGTTTTTCCTTGCTAATGGTAAGGAAAGGTGGCTTTTTATAAGAAAACTTCAAATTGCACAAGGGAAAAAAAAGTAAATTGCATTTGATATTTGGGCATTATATATATATATATATATATATATATATATATATATATATATATATATATATATATATATATATATATATATATATATATATATACGCACACATATATATGCTCGTATATAATAGTCTAGTCTAGAAATTTTTATGAAACTACAATATCAAGCCTAAACTGGCCACTTAACCATTTATTCAGCAGCGGAGCCGCGTGTGCACGGCTGGACCAGGAAACACAGGCAAAGTTAGTTTGGCTAAATTATTTTCGCTCTCTCCTCAAATTATATTCATATTGGAACAAACTATACTTTTCTCTGGGATATTTAGGGAAACATACGGAGTTTTACCTCTCGAGTACCATGAGCCCTCACCAAGTATGTGTAATTTGCAGGTTGTGGAAAATACGATGATATAAAACAATTATTTCGAGCAGCCAACTTAATGGTGGCGACCGCGGAACATACGACCAACTCAACAGAAACACATATTGGCACCGCCACTCCGGGTCTGGAGCCGGAGTGGAGCTGCTCGTGCCCTCTATTAGTGCATTGTGGCTGCTTCTCTTTATATTCAAGCATCATGCCCCTGGCATCTGCAGCGAGTATTTTATGAACCTGAATTCTTAACTTATTGCAAGTCTTTCTTTGTATTAATCAAGACAAGAAAGACACACACACACACACACACACACACGCACACACACACACACACACACACACACACACACACACACACACACACACACACACACACACACACACACACACACACACACACACACACACCACGCACCCACCCACGCACGCACGCACGCACGCACGCACGCACGCACACACACACACACACACACACACACACACACACACACACACACACACACACACACACACACACACACACACACACCACACACACACACACACACACACACACACACCACACACACACACACACACACACACACACACACACACACACACACACACACACACACACACACACACACACACACACCACACACACACACACACACACACACACACACACACACACACACACACACACCACACACACACACACACACACACACACACACACACACACACACACACACCACACACACACACACACACACACACACACACACACACACACACACACACACACACACACACACACACACACACACACACACACACCACACACACACACACACACACACACACACACACACACACACACACACACACACACACACACACACACACACACACACACACACACACACCACACACACACACACACACACACACACACACACACACACACACACACACACACACACCACACACACACACACACACACACACACACACACACACACACACACACACACACACACACACACACACACACACACACACACACACACACACACACACACACACACACACACACACACACACACACACACACACACACACACACACACACACACACACACACACACACACACACACACACACACACACACACACACACACACACACACCACACACACACACACACACACACACACACACACACACACACACACACACCACACACACACACACACACACACACACACACACACACACACACACACACACACACACACACACACACACACACACACACACACACACACACACACACACACACACACACACCACACACACACACACACACACACACACACACACACACACACACACACACACACACACACACACACACACACACACACACACACACACACACACACACACACACACACACACACCACACACACACACACACACACACACACACACACACACACACACACACACACACACACACACACACACACACACACACACACACACACACACACACACACACACACACACACACACACACTAACAACAGCAGTGTAGGGGAGACTAACTGTTACCTGGTACATTTACCTCGTGTTGGCAGTGGTTGTAGTAACTTGTTCCATCCACTTCCGAATCTGTCATGCTTTACATCACACACCGGGACACACACGCGTTTTTGACATTGCTCGCTCTTACAGTTTTTTATGTTTGCCTCCCCTCTCTCTAGCTGTAGCCAATTATATTAATAGGCCTTCACATAATTGCTGCTGCTGGAGAGGTTAGATATACGAGCAGGGAGGGAGCACCACCTGTCTGTTATTACCTCCTGTAAGTCATGCACCATACCTGCCAAGGGAGCGCCGCCCCGAGCCATGTAGGGGAGGAGGGTATCGAGGCGTGCAAGCAGGAGGGGCGTGGAAATACTACAAGTTGGTAATTTATAAGTGGTGCACTGTTACCCTCCCTGCGGCCTTGTACCGAGCGGGTATTAGTTAGGCTGTGAAGGCTTCAGATATACTTACAATTCAGCGTTCTAGTGAAATCATATTAACGGGATTTTTTTGTGCTCGGTTACGATATATTTTTTCCTTCCCCGTAACCCACTATTATTATACACGTATCAAGGAAAAAATCCTCATTAATGTGGGTATGTATTACCTGACGAAATGCTTTAATTAGTGGTGTGTTAAGCATGACTAAGCCAGCGGCGAGGCAAGCAGCAAACTGATGAGGATGTTGACAGTGATGAGAAACAGGTGATAATTGCATTTGGGTTTAATTTACAAGTCTATGTCATCAGGAAAGATTAATGCCACACGTAAAACAGGAAAACAGGAAGCTGCTTTCATTCCTAACCTCGTCACTTAAGTTTTCAGGGACGACAGAATCACTTTACGAGCGGCAAGCAAAATCCCTCTCGTCGCCGCTTCAGAAATAAATGTTGAATGTCGCCCAGTTTATGAGGCTGTAAAGGGAGGCATTTATATAAGGAGCAGTACCTAAGCTGCACTGAGGTTGGCTGTGGTGTGATGAGTCTGTGGTGGTGGTGATGGTGGTGGTGGTGGTGGTAGTGGTAGTATGAGGAAGGGTATTCAATGCTACTGTAATATCTGTTCTTAAAATGATTACCAAGGTTCATGCAAGTATTATAAAAGGTTCGTACATGGTTTATGAGAGAGAGAGAGAGAGAGAGAGAGAGAGAGAGAGAGAGAGAGAGAGAGAGAGAGAGAGAGAGAGAGAGAGAGAGAGAGAGAGAGAGAGAGAGAGAGAGAGAGAGAGAGAGAGAGAGAGAGAGAGAGAGAGAGAGAGAGAGAGAGAGAGAAAAAGAGAAAGAGAGAGAGGAAAGAAAAAAAACAGAGACAGAGATAGAAAGAGAGGATGAGGGGTAGTGACAGTGAAAAAAATAAATGGCAGAATACTTGGGTGTGTTTTTATTGAAGTAGATGCAGCAGACAGCTAGGTCGGGTTTGTCTCTGAAGAGTGAAGTGTCATGTTCTGCTAAAATATGGTTGAAGTTAATGACACGAAGAGTCTGGCGGAGAGGGAGGGAGGGAGGGAGGGAGAGGGAAGGCTGGGATCCCGCTGCGAGGCTTGAGGGGCGGGGGAGGGACGAGGAAGTGTGTGTATATGTATAGGAAAAAAAAGAGTGAAGGTTTAAAGGGCTGTAGAGGTGGTGTAAGCCTTCCAATATTGACACATCGATAAGAAGTAACGGGGATGAAAATGGTCGTGATGCGAGAGAAAATGGGAGGCGGTTGAGGAGCAGTTCAAGGGGTAATTGCAAGAACACGGAGGAGAACTTAAACTCGGAAAAATAAACGGAGATAAAACGAAAGGAAAAAAATATATATAATCGTACCCAGGAAAAGCAAGTATCGTACAGTTGTGGGACTTAATGTAAATTTCCCGTCTGAATACTAAAACGGAAAGAAACTCAGAAAGGAAGGGAAAAGAAAACAGTAGAATTAAGGATTCAAGCTGCATCAACACAACAAGAGAATAATAAAACAAGGATAAAGTGTAGCAAAATAAAATCATTAAATTAGGAAACGCACAGAGACGAAAATTGGGTAAGAGAGAAACTTGGAATAAAAAAAAGATATGTATACTAATATTGCTGTATATTTTCATTCGAGACAGAGAGAGAGAGAGAGAGAGAGAGAGAGAGAGAGAGAGAGAGAGAGAGAGAGAGAGAGAGAGAGAGAGAGAGAGAGAGAGAGAGAGAGAGAGAGAGAGAGAGAGCTACCGGATGCCTTTATTGAGGCGAGTGAGGGGAAGTATAAATGAACAAAAAATGCATGTATGGGGTGAAGGGAGAATGTGAGGGAAGCTGCGAGGTTGAGATGCCGGGCACAACTCGCCTCACCAATAAATCCTCTTCACTCTCAATTAAGTTGGAGTGATGGCGGCGGCGAACGTTTACGGGGGAAGAGTGGCTCTGATCTGCGTGTGTTGAGTGTTAAGTGGCTTAGCTTCTCCTTCTCTCGGATCTAATACAAACAAGACACAAGTTGCTATTTCCTTAACGTGAAATATACAAGATTAAACGCTTCCTACAGTGGTGTTTGATGCTATGTTACTCTAATCTAGATGCAAGTTACATTATCTTGTAGTAAAATGTTGAAATGATGAGTAAATAGAAAGGTTACATTCACCTGTTGGTATTTAATGATATGATAAAGGTGAGGTGTCCAGCAAGTGTTAATGTAGCAGCATCACCTACGTTGTCATTTACATCCTCTATAGGCTTATCCTCTTGATCTCATTAATCCTAAGAGTACCTGTGTATGCTTGTGTCAGCGAATCAGTCACAAAGATTTTCACCATTACCGTTAGAACACAGATAAACAAATAAATATGATAAAGGTAACAGGCTCAGGAATAGATAAAAAAAAAAAAGAAGAAAATCGCTACTTCCACATTCGCGAAACGCACATACATGGCGCAGTGAGGCATAATTACAAGTGCCTTAGAATGGCCTAATAACCTCCATGAGTGTCGTGCCGTGACCAGCACCAACACCTCCTCTGGGGCTATGGGGGCGCGCTGTGGGATACCTGCAATCACTTTCCACGGAGTTTCAAGCAACATAATACACTCCTACTGACCTCTTACGGGCGTCGTTGTGATAAAAGAAACCTGTAAGACGGTGTTCCATATGTCATCGAGTCGTTAAGAGGCTTTGCTCAATGGGGTTTAAGGGTGCAGTAATGGTGACGGCAACAGCGTGTGGCGTAACGTAATGAGCGCCGTAATGGGTTAATGGTCAGGTTATATACGGACTTCTCCCATAACGGCGTCCTGGAAATGGGGTTGTTTTATCGCATTGGCATCGTGATGGTACGAGACTCGGGTCATGGGGTTATCGGTAATTAATTCTCTGTCTCGTTTTTATCACCATTATGTTTTTCCTTTTATTTGATTGTACTGAGAGGATTTTTTTAGTTACTGTTCATGTGGTGTGGTGTTATGATAGTCTATAGTTGATGTGCGTTATGGTTAGTGTTACGGTGGGATGTTATGCTTGATTGTCGTTCGATTCCTCGTGATATGATCGGATTAGTTAATTGCATGGTGTAGCGGCATGGTGATAGGGAAGATAGGGCCGTGAGGGGGTATTGAAAGCTTTGAAAGAGGATCAAAGCTGACACTACACTTAAATAATGATAAAACAAGGGAAAAAAAAGAGGAATGAGAAGAAAAATTGATAAGATGATAAAGATACGAATATAGTAGACTGTGAGAGAGAGAGAGAGAGAGAGAGAGAGAGAGAGAGAGAGAGAGAGAGAGAGAGAGAGAGAGAGAGAGAGAGAGAGAGAGAGAGAGAGAGAGAGAGAGAGAGAGAGAGAGAGAGAGAGAATAATAATAGCTGAGAAGAAATATGTAGTGAAAGATAAGCAAGGGAAGAGCAAGAGATGAAGCGCCGGAGGTAAGTACAGGAAGGGAAGAGAGAAGCAAACGAAGGAGGGAAGAGACGAAAGAGATCAAGATTAGAGAGAAGGATAGGGATGAAGTGAGTGCTTATGAAGGGAGAAGAAGAAGATAGGAGGAGGAGGAGGAGGAGGAGGAGGAGGAGGAGGAGGAGGAGGAAGCAGGCATGGAAGACAGGACTGTGATGAGTGAGAAAGCTTGGTGATCTCAGAAGCAAAGAATGGCGAATCCTGATTGGGTCTCAAGTGAAGGGAGGGACGCTACCTGATTGGTTAGCAGCAGGGGAGGACAAAGCGAAGATACGGAAGAGGAGGAGAATAAGGATAGAATAAACAAGATAGAAAGAGGAGCACTAGTAAAGATAAGAAGATGAAACAGAAATGTATTGAGGTGAAGAAACAAATATATAACCTCAGAGGACGAACAGGGAAAATAGAGAGAGAAGGAGAGAGAAAGGTGATAATGAGGTCCACAGCACAGCGAAAACAACAGAGTAACGAGAATGAGGAAGGAGCCTTGGGGAAAAATGGCACTAAGGTGAAAGGATGATAGTGAAAGGGTGTGTCAGGGGTGGAAGGTGTGTGTGTGTGTGTGTGTTGTGTGTGTGTGTGTGTGTGTGTGTGTGTGTGTGTGTGTGTGTGTGTGTGTGTGTGTGTGTGTCTAGTCTCTATGTACTACGTGTTTTTACCTCCAAACGACGGTGCTCGTGTTTTCAGTTGTCCTCGGTGTATTTTTTGTGTGTATGTGCGTGCGTGTGTGTGGGCGTGTGCATGTGGGTGTGAACGTGTGCGTGTATAAGTATATATGCATGAACACTTTTTTTTATGTGTGTATGCGTGTGCATGTGTATGTGTTTATACAGTGAAAGTATCAGTGTTACACTACGTGTCTGTGTGTATCAAAAGTGAGAACGTCGGCGCCTGGGAGGGTGAAATGGTATAGGTGGTGAAGGGGGAGGTGTGAGGGGTGAGGGGGAGGTGTGAGAGGGGAGGTGTGAGGGGTGAGGGGTAGGTGTGAGAGGGGAGGTGTGAGGGGTGAGGGGAAGGTGTGAGGGGTGAAGGCGAGGCAGGCGCTTGCTCCGACATGAGGAAGAACCCAGCGTCCTCTCTCTTAACTGCAAGGGAAGCGCCAATATTCTAAGGCAAAATGCTGGGAAAGGACGGGGTGTGTAGGGCATTACCGCTGTAGGGGAGGAAGCTGTAAATGGAACAAGAGGGCGACCCGTGGAGTGAGGCAAGGTTAGAATACATCAAACTGGATTTTCATGCATTTAAATTTTGGTGGTGACATCCTGGGACTGAACTACTCTCTCCTTTCCTCCCTTCCTTCCTTCCTTCTCTCCCTCCCTCCCTCCCTCCCTCCCTCTTTTATCTTCTCGTGTTTCTCCTTGCGTCTTAGCTAGAAATCACGTCAGGTAAAGTCCCTGTGTACTTTTTCAATATTCTGTTATTTATCGCTTGTGTATATGCGTTGAAAATGAAAGAAGATACTATAAGCTGTAAATCTTGTATATGTGGCGTCCATGGAATGTTTAAAGGAAATATTTTTTGAGGTGAAACTCCGGTCTGAGTTTTACAAATATTTCATTGCCTTTGTCTGCGTGCGTGTTGAAGTAGTGGATCCAGGGACAGGGGAGAAGCGAGGCGAAGGGGGGGGGGTAAGGGTAAGGATATGTGACCGAGCATGGAGATACAATTAAATCTGTTAGGGTTGTTTTTAGAAACTTTTGGGTGAAATAGTAATGATACACTCTTGGATTTCAATTAAGCGTTACAGGAAAAAGAAAGTGAAGGAAATAAGGAGGTTATTTTGTGGTGGAAAACAACAACATTGGTTCGTCTCGGGTTACTTTTTACCACATGTAACTCTAATTAAATTCTTGCGGCGTCTCCTTTCCTTTGATGCTCTTCTTAGTTCATTCTCCTCTCATTTTCTACACATTTCTCTCGTTCTTTCTTTCTTTCTTCTTTCTTTGCCTTTTACCTGCTTGGTGGGGCGTGTTAATGGAAGCGGTGACTGCAAATGGAATCAGTTATTGGGAAAAAATGCGTCGTTTCCAGTTGGGATGATGGAGGGAGCGTTGTTAGTGGTGAATGTGGTGTTTGTGTGGGCAGCGGCAGTGTGATGGTGACGGTAATGGTGACAAGGTAATGAACGGTTATTGGTATGGTAATGCAGTTGATGGCAATGACTAGAATATATAGAAATTTACCGAAGTGACAGTGAAGCGCGATAGAAACGACGAAAAAGTGTTTGTTGAAGTTGATTGTATTGAAATTATGAGAAATGTAGCGCGTGGAGACATTATTTCATCATTTCCATGACGATCTGTGTTGGTGTTTTTTTTTAACGTTCCTGCCGGAGGGTGTCACAGTGGAGTCATTGCAGCGGGTGATTAGGACCTGATGAGATTCGTTGCACGTTGTGAATGTTATTATTGTACATGAATGAAAAAAGATAATTGCCATTACGGTTGTGTGACTTATTTTGTGTTTACTTTCAGGTTACGGACCCGGACCAGGCGGCCAGCATCCTCCTTCTCATCACTTGCATCCAGTTCGATGAAGCAGCTTCTGAACCTCTGACACTTTTGAAGCTTCGCCTTTGAGACTCAGATGTGACGTCTCGGCATTTTCTCCGTCTGCTTCTTTTGCGAACTGTCTGGGGAAAGGCTGGAAATCTTTGGTATCTTTGCGATTTTTCTCGGTGGGACTCTTTACGAACTGTCCGGAAGACACGTGAAAATCCTCGGTGTCACCTCAAAATTCCGCCAGGGTCTGACGCTACACTAGTTCACTGCGTGTCGATCACAATCTCGCCTCGCAGCCAAGTCAAAGTGATCACTGCCTCGGCCTCTCACTCTCCGGCCTCAACCCCTGCCTTCATTGCGTCATCCGCAGGGTCTGGCAGGATCAATAGTGTTACCGCTGTCACCATGTCGCCCTCCACGTCGGGGACCAGAATGCCATTGGGGACTGAAGACTTTGATGTAGGTGTGGGTGGCCGCCATGGACTAGGGGACCAACGTACTAAGTGGCTTGAGGCGGCAGTCTGCTGTGAAGTTGTGGGAGGCATGGGTTGCGGGGAGACCAACGTGATGACTTTCCGGGAGAGAGGCGGCGAGTTTAATGTAAATATGGTGCCAAACGATTTATCAAAACCGAAACTCCTTTTGCAACGTGACTATCAACTAACACATGGAATTGAGAGTATGCAGACGGTGGAGTCTGCGTGCACGGCAGTTGGTGGCACTGGGATGGCAGACGGTGGCTTTGGAGGCGAGTGTGTGGGTCATGTGGAGTGTAGGAATGGCTCAGCAGACCCACAGATCAACATTTCAGCCTCAGGCACGCAGGAACACCCATCCTCGTGGCACGTGAAGACCCTCATCACTCAGGGCCCAGTGGCGCCATCAGTGGCTTCCAAGGCCGATCCAAAGCCCATCGTATCTCGAACTAAACAAGATCAAAGGACAAGGTCGACTGTTGCAATGTCCCTGACACGCCCGGGACTCCACGCGCCGCCTTCCGTTGCCGGCGTTAAGGCTCATGTTTGCAAGATTTTTTCTGGAAACGTGGCGGCGAATCCCTTGTTTGGCATCTTTGGCACCACATCTCCTGGGGGACGCTCGCCACCCCCTGCTGGTCGCCTGACTTCGGCGGCGGCTGCAGCCAGGACGCCCCCACGACCCTGGGAAGTGCGGGTGCTGGTACTCGCCCTCCTCCTCGCCGCCTCGGTGAACGGTAAGTCTTCCATCAATCACACCAAGGTTTTGACATTCACTTTTTCTTCTATTTTTTTCTTTTACTTTCTTCACAGGTTCTATTGATGTTTTCTTTTATGGATACAGTTTGATCTACTTTCTCTTTCTCCCACTTCGATGTCTAAGGAGAAACACATGATAAATAACTCTCTGAATGTATCGTAACATAGATTTCCGGAGATGTCTATGATCGCACATTTCTGACGCGACCAAACCTTTCGTAACGCTGACTCGGAGGTGGAAACCCAACCTTTCGTTCAACAGTCCAAGGGGACATTTCTTATGATACTAATCCTGAATCAGCATTCCTAAGGTGGCCCCTGTCACGGTCTGGAAGAAAAGTACACAAGGAAAAGAGGGAGCGAAATACACGGAGCTTAAAAAGAGACCGATTTCACGGGTAGGGAGGTAGATCAATCCTCCTTCATTTGCATCGACAGGAGAAAAATAATATTGCGAGGATTTTCGACTGTCATTCTCTCTCCGTGATGCAGACGAACTCATGCAACAAATTTTATGTCCAATACAGTGCCTGCAGGAAATAAAAGTTAATTTCGCACAGCGTAGACCTATTAAACTTTTTTGAATTTTCCTGACAAGTTTAAATAGTTGTGAGGCTAAAAAAAGAATAGAGGAAACCATCCGAGTTCAGTTAAAAGAGTAAGGGTGTGTGAGAGAGAAAAAAGTAGAGGGTAAGAGGAGGCGGGAAAAAGAGAAGCAAACCGCGGAGGAAGATTGATGGAGAGTGAACAGAGTGGCGTGGCGAGGCGAGGCGGTCTAGGTATCGACTCCATATATCTTAGGGTGATGGGACGCGGGTGGCGTGAGTGAGGGTATGGGAGGGAGGAGACCGCCCGCTGCTCAGCCTAAACGGAAAACATCGACCGTTTTCACCATTCACAGGGAACAACAACAAATAATTGACGAATCAAAAACAGAGAAAGGAAAACCCTTCTTTCATGAAACTGAGAAGCATGACTAAGATAGAAGTCCTGTGTGTGTGTGTGTGTGTGTGTGTGTGTGTGTGTGTGTGTGTGTGTGTGTGTGAGTGTGTGTGTGTGTGTGAGTGTGAGTGTGTGTGTGTGTGTGTGTGTGTGTGTGTGTGGTGTGTGTGTACCAGTGTTTGTCTGTCCTCTCTGCTTAGCATTGGTAAAGCATAAATCGTGCCGCGGGAGAAGTGATGTGACGCAGTACAGGACGTGTGTCGCCTCCCATTATTCTATCTGTGATGCTGTGTATTTCCTTCCCTCGCTACGCCCAGCGACTTTTATCCTCGCCTTAAAGAGAGAGAGAGAGAGAGAGAGAGAGAGAGAGAGAGAGAGAGAGAGAGAGAGAGAGAGAGAGAGAGAGAGAGAGAGAGAGAGAGAGAGAGAGAGAGAGAGAGAGAGAGAGAGAGAGAGAGAGAGAGAGAGAGAAACAAAAAGAGGGGGGTGAGAGGAGGGGGGTGAGAGGGAGAGTCGCGTGAAAATATGCGAAATAATTTTTAAAGGCATGACTCAAATTGCACTCATTTCCCACCACAGAAGGGCGAGAGCTCGGAGCTTAATTGGTTGGTTATTAAAAAGAAGAACTATTAGCATGTGAAAAAGATGGCAGTGAAGCTTATTTCTGTGAAGCATTGTAGACACACTCTCCCTCCCTTCCTTCCCTCCTTCCTTATCTTTCCTTTCCCTTCCTCCCTCTCCTTTCTTTCTTCTTCCCGCCTGCATGCCTCGCTTCTGCCCTCTTCCTCCCCTTCCACTCCCTTAGTCATTAAGAGTATTGAATTAAGATTTACTACCGCTACTACCACCAATATTACCACCACCACAACCACCACTATCGTAAACACAGAATTTGCTATCACCATTATCACCGTCCCATGCAATAAAGTCACCAGAATCATTACCAAAACTGTAAACACCACAATCAGTACTATTACTACCATGAATACGACCACCATTACCACCTCTAACTACCCACCATCAACACCACAACTACCATTATCACCCCCAACCAGCGCTTTCTTCCTTATCTTAACGATCAACTTCGCCATTGCCTTGTCTTGACCCCGATGGTAGCCTGCCATGACACGGTAAAGTTTCAAGCGTGTGCCAGTGAGAGGAGTTAGTCACGAGCACCTCCATGCGAGGACTCCAACCCCCTTTGTTCTTGCTAGGAGGCGCCTGATGTTCCTTCGGGTTAAGGAGACCCGGCGGGAGAGTGGGAGGGAGAAAGAGAGAGGATCCAGAGGAGATTGTAAGTGAGTGGAAATAACTGTCGGGTACCTGCAAGTTTGTGGTAAATTAAAGGGAAAGTAAGCCAAGCCAAGACTTCCTGTCGTACTTCTCATCCGTGAACTTTTGCTGCTCATTTGTAAGGCTTGAAAATTCTTTGCACGGACTCCGGGGCGATGTAATGACCACCAAATGTGACTGTGTAGAATAGTGCCTGTGTTCTGAAGGGAAAAACAGCCACCACAGACATAAAAGTGCATTGCTCTAATTTATTCTTTTATCCTTCCAATGATCAATCTGGCACACGCCGCACTCTGAAAGAATCGAGGACAAGGCCGCGTCATCTCCCGCTGTGTGGGCTGCTGGGAACATTTTCTTCCTCTCGTCCAGCGTCACACTGTGATCGAAACTGGTTCTCATTAAGGCTTTAAAATACATTGTGACAGCAGTACGAGGCTGCGTGACCTTGAATGGGGAACACAGTGGCCCTGAATGCCCTCGCCAACAAATATACG
>JAPQNM010000008.1:4818340-4845840 GCA_029783475.1 Metacarcinus magister
CTTGAAGGCGCTGTATCCACAAGAGGGAAGGGTGGAGGGACGGAAGGGGCGGTGGAGATGCGTGAGGAGGCCTTATCAGGTAATAGAGCACCTTATGGGCGAGTGTGGGGATCATGTGTCAATATTTGGCCATTTCTGGGCTGGCCTCCCTCGGTTGACGGCACACACGCACCCTGTTTGCCTGCCCTGATGAGGCCTCCGCTGCAGCACGCTGGAGATGTGTTTTCTGCCTCGTGGATCTGCCAGGTTATTGATGGTGGTCTGAAGTGCCCTTGTAATCATATTTCCGGGAACACCCTGAACAATTTTTTTTCACTGCTATTTTAGACTCATTCTTAGTAGTTAGCTGACCGAGAAAAAATGTATCCATGAATCATGAGACATGCACACACGCACGCACGCACGCACGCAATCCCTCACCCTCTCCCTGTTTTTTCGTCCCTGTGTGAGAGAGAGAGACACAAGAGTTTGCTGTGTACGATTTGAACGATTAATACAGTTTCTCTCTCTCTCTCTCTCTCTCTCTCTCTCTCTCTCTCTCTCTCTCTCTCTCTCTCTCTCTCTCTCTCTCTCTCTCTCTCTCTCAATGCAAGCTGGACTCTATTTGCCGAATGTGATGGAGTCTAAAGGCAACTCGCGAATTCTGTGTTTTTGTGAATACTGGCTGGACTGACGCTACTTAAAGATATTGCACGCAATTGACCATACACAAGGGCCTGAGGGTGAAGCGTTGCGTAGTATGCATAGGAGAGTGTGTTCTTATAGTGTAATCAGGTATGCAAAGAAAGACAAGAGAGAGAGAGGAGAGAGAGAGAGAGAGAGAGAGAGAGAGAGAGAGAGAGAGAGAGAGAGAGAGAGAGAGAGAGAGAGAGAGAGAGAGAAAGAGAAGAGTGCCTCCACTTGGGGTGATGGGAGCTGGCCGTCCTCTCAAGCGTCGGCAGATGACCCGCGGCGAGATTGGATGGAAAGGCGGAGAAAAAAGTCTTCGAGGGAACAGCGCGGTAGATTGCAGAAGCTTGATGAAGTACTGCGGCGGCTTCCTGGAGGGCAAGTGTGAAATATCCTTAGCAAAACGTACAAAAACGAGTTGAATGAGGAGCTAAAGGTTTGTGACGCTGAGTGATGAGAGAGAAAACGGTGTGTAGCGAAAAAATGTTCGGACAGAAATATATTACGGAGAAACAGAAGCTTCCTGAGGAGAATTAATGTCCATAAGAAAAGCTGTACAAAGGATGAGTTACAAGATCCACGGAAGTAAAAGGTGAACTATTAAACGGTGGTTGAAAGAGATGGATTTGATTAATAAACAGAAGCTTCTTGAAGGGTACCTGTCCTTACATATATATACAAAAAATCCCTGAAAAACGACAACCTGGAGAAGTAGAAATTGACGGGAAAAAAAGATAATTGAATGAATGCAATAAGACAACCTTTATGAGCATGACTTTCTAAGTGGAAAATATTTTGAAGGAAAGCATGATGAATAAAGTTTTTCAAGTCAAGGAAGCCAAGTCTCATGTGTAAATTGGCAAACTTTCCGGACTTTTGATTCATAGTTAGCGCGTTACCTGCGTGTTATTGTTCCCGGCGGAGTGTTCCTTGCTTACTCGTTTGTCCAAAGACGTAACCAAGTTGTAAATGTGAGAATATTTGTCTTGTCTTCACGTCTCTTATTTTCCTTCTCATTTTCTCACCTCCTCTTTTGTCCTTCGGCTCTCTTCTTCCTCCTCCTCCTCCTCCTCCTCAATGAATGCCTCTCTGCGTTGATCCCTTTCCTCCTCCTCCTCCTCCTCCTCTTCCTCTTCCTCCTCCTCTTCCTCTTCCTCGTTCTCGTCCTCGTCCTCCACCTCCTCCTTTCCACTGCTGACTGCCTCGTTTTCACCTCTTCTATTTCCTTGCCTTGTATTCGTGCTATTTATAGTTCCTTTCAGCATGCGTTTTTATTCATCCATTTGTAATACGCTTCGCTCGCTCTCTCTCTCTCTCTCTCTCTCTCTCTCTCTCTCTCTCTCTCTCTCTCTCTCTCTCTCTCTCTCTCTCTCTCTCTCTCTCTCTCTCTCTCTTCCTGTTCATGTATTTTCTGTTTTATGACGTTGTAATTGTTGTTTTCTTTTATCTTGCTTTTAATTTTACAGTTTCTACATTTCTCTTTACGTATTCATTTCCATTTTGTGTCACCACCACCATCATCACCATCATTCTCACCACGTCATGTCTTTTTACTCACATTATTACTTAATTTATCATTATCTCTATTTTTATTTATGTTTATATTATCACCACAACCATTACTACCACCACCACCACCACCACCACCACCACTACTATCACTGACACTCATCCCTGCGTGTCTCCTTCATCACCCTCAGGACGCTATGACCGCGGGGGGCTGCAGCACACCATCACGTGGGGCCGCGGGAACAGCCACAACTCAGCAGTGTTCGGCAACGGTCCCGCCAACGTTACTGCAGTGCTAGGTCATCGGGCAAGTCTCCCCTGCCAAGTGAAGAACCTAGGACACAAGGATGTAAGTATAGATTCAGTGTTCCTATTGCTTTCCACACTTATAAATGAACTTTTGAAAATACCTAAAAAATGTATGAACTTGTATAAAAAATGACGTGACAAGGGAGTGGTTAGTCAGGTGTAGTTGTTAGGTTGGGGGTATGGGTTTTGTTAGGCAGGTAGGTACGTAAGGATATAATTATTTTCTTATTTTTTCAAGGGATAACTAAACAGTGGATAGGAATAGGGAAGTAGGATGTGAAGTGAGAATTTTCAGTGCTCTAGTAAGTGTTGGTAGTACGTAGTTATTAAGGAAGGATAGTGGGTGAGGTAGGCAATGTGATGGAAGGGATTCATTAAGAGCGAGAGAGAGAGAGAGAGAGAGAGAGAGAGAGAGAGAGAGAGAGAGAGAGAGAGAGAGAGAGAGAGAGAGAGAGAGAGAGAGAGAGAGAGAGAGAGAGAGAGACAAAAAAAACAAACAAGCAAGCAAGCAGGCAATACCAATCCAGCATATTACCTGTTAGTCAGACACACCTGCCTTGCATCATGATCGCCACAGGGAGCAGCATGCCGCCAGGTGTAACAACTCTACCACCGTGCACATCCATCACAAGCTCAGTTCATTACACCAGTACAGACAGACTCAATTTGCCCGAGCGTGTATTACTTAGAGCGAGTAACAGGTATACAGGAGCAAGATACTGCGAACATCTAAGTTATGTCCAAATACTGGAAGAGAATCCCAGACCACAAAGCCTCTATTGTCTGAACATGTGGTCTGCCCTTCGTTCTAAAGTTTAGGGGATCCAACGAGAATGGTGAATCCGTGCCTGGGGGAAGAATTATGCAGGATACGGAGGGATTTAAAACAAAAGGAGAACAAAGTGGCCAAGCTTCGAAAGAGGACAATGGCAGGGAGGGTAAGGGCAGGGTAGCTTGAAGTGGGACTCTATACCCGAGTAACTGCTTGCTGTGCTGCTGATGCAAAGGACAAACTTTACTCCGGTATCGATTGTGCAGTTCTCTCCCGAGTGTTGTAGTTTTCTGGCCACCGAGCGTTGCATCAGACATGGCTCAAGGGTAAAACCACCTCAGGAAGCGTGCCTCTTGCCCTGCCTCAGGTGTTATGTCCCAAGGGCTCCTCTCTCATCCGGCTTCTCCTTGCCTTTGATTAGCCTCGGCTGCCCCCTGGCCTTGCACCTGCCCCTCCCACTTTTTCTAAGGCTGTAATGTTATGGAAGCTTCGTCCGCCTCCTCTGTTTGCCGCCACAAAACCCTCCTAAGTTTGGTGTACAGATGAAGATAAGTAGACAAACTTTCACTCCGCCTTGATGCCACTGACCGCTTCTCTTTCCCTACCATGAAAGTTTAAGCTGAAAGGGAATTGTAGGTGAGGAAAATGTTTCATATTCACGGCGAGGCGGCATAGAACACCTGTACCCCCCTCCTCTCTCTCTCTCTCTCTCACACACACACACACACACACCACACACACACACACACACACACACCACACACACACACACACACACACACACACACACACACACACACACACACACACACACACACACACACCACACACCACACACACACACACACACACACACACACACACACACACACACACACACACACACACACACACACACACACACACACACCACACACACACACACACACACACACACACACACACACACCACACACACACACACACACACACACACCACACACACACCACACACACACACACACACACACACCACACACACACACACACACACACACACACACACACACACACACCACACACACACACACACACACACACACACACACACACACACACACACACACACACACACACACACACACACCACACACACACACACACACACACACACACACACACACACACACACACACACACACACACACACACACACACACACACACACACACACACACACACACCACACACACACACACACACACACACACACACACACACACACACACACACACACACACCACACACACACACACACACACACACACACACACACACACACACACACACACACACAACACACACACACACACACACACACACACACCACACACACACACACACACACACACACACACACACACACACACACACACACACACACACACCACACACACACACACACACACACACACACACACACACACACACACACACACACACACACACACACACACACACACACACACACACACACACCACACACACACACACACACACACACACACACACACACACACACACACACACACACACACACACACACACACACACACACACACACACACACACACACACACACACACACACACACACACACACACACACACACACACACACACACACACACACACACACACACCCCCCCCACACACACACACCCCCCACACACACTCCCCCCACACACACACTCCCCCCCCACACACACACACACACTCCCCCCCCCACACACACACACACACTCCCCCCCCACACACACACACACACACTCCCCCCCCACACACACACACACACTCCCCCCCCACACACACACACACAGATGAGTGATCGAAACCCTCTTCACATACTCCACCAGCCTCACACTTCACACATCACAGGGCGAGAACAGCTACGTAAACCATTTGAGGTATGATCTGAATTTACTAATAGAACGCTAATGAATATAATGGAGGAGGAATTGTCTACTCCGTTGGGGTTATTGCTAACCTATTCCACTTGAAGGAGCTGCGCGTTTGCCTAAATTGCCTGCACCATCTTGGAAGGGTTTATCTCCAGAGCATTGCCTGATTACCCGAGGGAGTGAGTGAGTGAGCGAGGTGTTCCAGTTTCAATCAGGGCTTAGACGGTAATTCTAACGTTAATATATGAAAATAGCCAATTTTTCATATTTTACTTACTATATTTCCACCTCCACATTTTCTTCTCCTTCTATATTCTATCCCTCTGCTCTTTCTCTCTCACGTTACTCTACCTCCTCTTTTCCACTTTCTTCCTCCCTTCTCCCCTTCCTCCCACCTCCTTCTCTTCACCCGGAGCGACCTCAAAGTAGTGATGTAAAACTTATCATCGGGGTCGTAAGCTTCATGTTCCCTGCTTGATAAACTTCAGCAAGGAGGAGGGAACGGCGGGCAAACAGGCGGGGAGGGGACTGCAACCGAGGCAAAGAGGAAACAAGAGGAGGACAAGAGAGAAAATAGGGTGTGGTGTTGGTAAGGGATAAGGAAAGTGTATGTGAGTAAGAGTGATGTTGCTGCAAAGGGTGGTTGTTCTAAAACGTGTTCGAGGAAAGAGAGTGTGAAGAGAAAAATGTGAGAAATGAGATATATTCAGTATAGAAAAAAATGAGGAGGGAAGAAGAAAGGAAGGAAGGAAGGAAGGATGGATGGAAGATAAACGACTTGGGTTGGAGCAGAATGTTAACGAAGTAGAGAGAGAAAGAAAGAGAGAGAGAGAGAGAGAGAGAGAGAGAGAGAGAGAGAGAGAGAGAGAGAGAGAGAGAGAGAGAGAGAGAGAGAGAGAGAGAGAGAGAGAGAGAGAGAGAGAGAGAGAGAGAGAGAGAGAGAGAGAGAGAGAGAGGGAGAGGTGGGGGGGGGGAGGATGAGGAAGGAAGGCCGGGATTTACATTGATATTAAGGGAATCACCTCCTCTTGGAATTGTGTTTGAAAAATATTCCCACTTTGCACAACCTTCATTTGCTGGTTTTTTTTCGACAACATCAAAGGATCGTGTAATGCATAGCCACAGAATAAACACACACACACACACACACACACACACACACACACACACCCACACCCACACCACACACACACACACACACACACACACACACGAGGCATATGTGATGAAGGAAAAAAAATATAAGAAAGAAGAAATAAAAGATAACAGAGCGACGAATACCTGACAAAAGTTATCCTCAGGCTTTTGTTTCATGTTTTTCTTTAATAGAGAGGAAGAAAAGGAAGGATATAACGTTGGTGTCTTTGAAGGAGAACCTTTTTATTCTCTTTCTTTCTCGTTTTCTCTTTTTCCTCCCAACCTATCTGTTTCTTTCTTTTTTATTCTTTCTTACTTATTTTGTTTTTAATATAATAGTCGTATTCTGTTTAACATATTTTCCCTTGTTATTAATGTTTTTTTTTATCAGTTTATCTTTTCTTTACATTCCTCTTCTTTAATTATTATTTTCAACATCAAAGTTTGTTTAAAATTTTTAATATACTTTTTTCTGATTATTTTTGTTGTTAATTCGGTCTTAGTTATACGTCTTTCCTTTACCTGTACCTATTAAATACATATAACATGTATGTACTTATCCTACCCATGTACCTACCGACCTTACCTGTAGCTTACCTGTTTCATACTCGATTGAGCATATTGGTTAACTGTACGTCTTTGAATATCTCTGTTCATTTACCTGGAAATTCTTTACCTGGGCGTCTTTCATGCCTTTCTTCTGTCCTCGCCAGGTGTCGTGGATCCGCCAGAGGGACTTACACATCCTCACAGTTGGAATATTTACCTACACCAGCGACGACCGATTCAAGGTGAGTAGCGCGATGGATATGAAGGTAGTAGTAGTAGTAGTAGTAGTAGTAGTAGTAGTAGTAGTAGTAGTAGTAGCAGTTGTAGTTGTAGCAGCAGTTGTAGTAGTAGTAATGATGATGGTTATGATTACAGTAATGATAGTAATAATTATATACAAAAAGTTATGATGACGGTAATTTTTGATACAGCTAGACTAATATTTCTCAAACTTTTAAATTAATTTTCCCATCCTCGTGGCCCTGCCTTCAGTTCTCTCGTAACCTCACAAATAATGACGACAAGGAACTGTTTTGATACTCGACCTTTATTCTGATGTTTACAGTCCAGAATCAGAAAGCATGTTTTGTTCACTGGAACGAATAACATTGTTTCCCGTTAATCAATTGTCATGGAAAAGTATCAAAAAACAAGGTTAAATCACATTTCACATATTTCCTCCAAACATATGCGCCACCTATACAGTAGTCTGCCTCGGCCCAGCTAAAATATGGCCATGGCACCCTTGGGGGTCGTGGCTCCAGGTTTGAGAATCAATGAACTAACCCTTTCTCCAAGGAGCAGCGGAAAATTTAAGGGAAAGTAGGAACACAGGAAAAGTAATACACTAAGATATATACTCAACCCTTCCCTCACGTTCATAACTCATCACATTGTTAATTATTCTTATCTTTATTTTGTAACTTTGAACAGCTTCTTTTATATTGAAATCTCCCTTTATTTTAACGTGACATAGCTGTATACTCTGGGACAGTCTGCCTTCCTTTGTTTTTTCATCTTCCTTCAACATAAACTCCTTCAATAGACGAGTTTCATGACACTTTGGGAATTATATTGAATTTCATAAATCAAGATTTTCCCTATTTTCTTTTCGGGTGATTAATATATATTTTTAGGTATGCTTTACATCATTTGGTCAATCTGCTTTTCATGTAAACAAGAACTCTTGATGTTTTCACAATCAGGCCTCAACCTGCTCCCTGTGGTTTACCCAGCCAGCATTACGCTTTGTTATAAAGAATTCCAGGGGCGTGTCATCCCCTTATAAGACAGGTGGCTCTATCCAAGTCTTACTCCCTGCAAGTGTGTGCTATCCAGTGTTTCCTTAAGACATTCCCTCCATCCGTTTACCTTTCACCTCCCGTTTCAGTCTTAAGAATAATAGTAATACTAATGCAAGTGTAACAAGACCCTTACCAACATCTGTTTCAACTGGATTATGTATACCACTATCTGTTTCTCGTGTGTGTTGATTCTCCACCTTCCTCGCCCTTTCCTGAGCCTCGCGCCCTATAGTCTCCTTCAAGCAGGTCCTTCTCAGTCAAGGGAGCGCCGGGCCGTGAGTCTTGCCCTGAATTGGATTTATTCGTGTTCAATAAATTTGGCGGTCTTTCCTGCCTCTAGCGTCCCGCCCTAACGGCTGCCTCTCAGTGTGTTCCATAAATGTGAATTTAGTGCCCTCTATAAACCTCCCTAAGGCCACTCGGGCGTATGGCTTCCCTGAGATCCATATACATAAAGCATTGTGTGTTTTATTGTGCTGGAGTAACTCACTCCTTGGGCGGTGAGGCGTAGGCAGCCAGGGACTTCTGACGGTGAGGTCTTCGCTGCCCTGCCTGGGCGTTGGAGCCTCGCAGGAAGCATGGGGGGAGAATTACAGTGAATTAAGGGAAGAGTAACTCGCACCAGGGATATGAGACTCTGGTTGCCTTAGCTTGGAATCCGTCCAGCCACGCAAGGTTATGTTATGTCCCTTCGTGGTGTGTATGGCTGCCTCCTTTCCTTCCTGTCCTTCCCGTCCCTCTTTACCTCATTCCCTCCGTCCGTTCCTCCAACCTTACATTTCCTCTCCTCATGCCCCCCTCCCATGATTGAGAGCATTGAAGCAAAGTCTCTCTTCCAAGTCCCTTCCGCTGCTTCTATCACCTTCCTCCAATCCTAAGCCTAAAGTGTTTTTTGTCTACTTTTTTTGGTCACTCAGAAACTCCGTCCTTTCCTGTGCCACCTCCCTTCAACCCTCAGTAAGTGCCACCTCCATCTCCCTCCCCATGTCGCTGTCCCTTTCTTTGCCACACTAGCAGTGACCACCATACAAGTAAAAAAAGTAGGTACCATCCTTAGCTTGCCTTCTCTGGAAATTCTCCTTCTCTCCTTCCTCTCCCATTAGCGCCTCTCCTTACTTCCATCTCATTACAAAGTTCCCTTCCCTTCTTTTTTAACCCATTAATGTCCTTCCTTTCTAGTGCCACTTCTCCTCCCCCATCATCAACTTAATCTTTCTCTCTTCCTCCTCCTCCTCCTCCTCCTCCTCCTCCTCCTCCTCCTCCTCCTCCTCCTCCTACTCCTCCTCCTCCTCCTCCTCTTCCTCCTCCTCTTCCTCCTCCTCCTCCTCCTCCTCCTCCTCCTCCTCCTCCTCCTCCTCCTCCTCCTCCTCCTCCTCCTCCTCCTCCTCCTCCTCCTCCTCCTCTTCTTCCTCCTCCTTGAGTAGTATGGCGTCGTCACAGATACATTGTTGATTTAGCATTTTTCTCACAGAGTGTCTCACATTCTTCCTATAAAATCTCATTCACCTTCCTCTCTACCTCCTCCTTCACCTAGGCGAGGCTCCCCCACCCTTGTGCTGCCCCCCTCCCTCCCGTCCCCCTTTTTTCACTGTGACAAAAATACAATACCTTATTTTTTAGACAGATGTGTTTGTATATTTCAACAATGTCTGTTCTCTTCTTGGTATTTCTTTTTCCGTTATTTGTCCTTGTGATTAATTCAAGTCCATAAATGTTTGCTTTATAACCTCCTTGTAGCCTTCATAGCCATACAGTCCATTTTGTTATTTCTCCCTCCCCCCCTCCCTTCCTTCCATCTTTTCTCCTTTGTCTTCCGCTATCTCATCCTCCTTCCCATTTCTCAACCTCACCCACCCTCTTTAAATTGTATGTTTATTGCTCCTCCCGGTAACCAGACTCAACCGAACTAGCTAAGGATTTTTTTCTCTTACTCTTTTATTATTTTTTTTTCTTCGGGAGCATTTCCAACAAAGAGGAGCGGGCGGGGAGGGGGTAAAAATCTTGCTTAGAGATGAAGTCTTCCCCGTGGATAGTCTCTGCGGAATCGTACTGACGGCGTAGAACTGAAAACGTCCCGCAAATGGAGATCTGAACTAACCCTATTTTGAGGGAAAAAATGGAAATAGACATTTTTCCCGCTATTGTGTTGGTCTATCCGGCATTCAGTGACTGGTAGGTGTGGTAACTGTTCCATAGAGTGACGGGAGATGCGGTGGCCTGGGAAATGGACTGAGGCTGGAGAAGAAGGAATAAGAGAGAGAGAGAGAGAGAGAGAGAGAGAGAGAGAGAGAGAGAGTGAGAGAGTGAGAGAGTGAGAGAGTGAGAGAGTGAGAGAGTGAGAGAGAGTGAGTGAGAGAGAGAGAGAGAGAGAGAGAGAGAGAGAGAGAGAGAGAGAGTGAGTGAGTGAGAGTGTGAGAGAGTGAGAGAGTGAGAGAGTGAGAGAGTAAGAGAGTGAGAGAGTTTGATTTTAAGGTACAGAGAGGGGAAGGAACAGACAAGTGGCCTTACAAGTGACTGAGAGGCAGGAACTGAGAAGAGAAAGATGGGAGGAGGAAAGGATAAGAAAGAGATGGAAAGGAGGTGGAGAGGGAGGGAAGGAATCAAATATGTTTAGTTTTTTAAGGAATACAAGAACAAAAGGAGGATGAATATAAATGGCGTTAGCGATGTAGAGAAACAGGAGAAAGGGAGATAAATGGGGAAGGAGGGATATAGGAGTAAAGGTTTTGTTTGGGGAGAGAGAGAGAGAGAGAGAGAGAGAAAGAGAGAAAGAGAGAGAGAACAGCAGAGTTAGATCTTAATTAAGGGGTGAAAGAGAAACGGGAGTAACGGAAACAAGAATAGAATTGAGAAAGGGACGAACGAAGGAACGGAAAATCAGAGAGAAACGAGAAAGCGAGAATTACGTTCAAAGGCGAATAAGGGAGGCAATGGAAATAAGGAATAATAAAAGAAGGGAAGAATGAAATAAAGGAAGACACAAACCACACTGAAAGGAGATAGAAAGACGGAAAACAGAAAGGTAAAATAACTGAATAACAAAGAAATGAGAGAAAGAGAGAGAAAGACCGAGGAAGGAGAAGTATGAGGAGTAAAAGAAGGATAAAAAAGGATGAGATAAATAGAGAGATAGACAGAGGAAGAGGAAGGAAGGAAGAAGGAGGAAAAGAAGGATAGAAAAGGATGAGATAAATAGAGAGATAGACAGAGGAAGAGGAAGGAAGGAAGAAGGAGGAAAAGAAGGATAGAAAAGGATGAGATAAATAGAGAGATAGACAGAGGAAGAGGAAGGAAGGAAGAAGGAGGAAAAGAAGGATAGAAAAAGGATGGAATTTTGTAAGTTTCTGTGGGACGATGGGTAATGTTGGTCGTTCATCCAGGGGGCGAGGTAATGGGGAGGCCTTGGATGGGCAGACCTTTCCCATCAGGTCCATTCAGGGGAAGGTAAGTGGGTAGGTGAATGGGTAGGGAGATGGATGAGCACACATTCCTTTCCTGAGGCCTACTTCGTCTGGTTCTGTACATGTATTTTTGTAAAGGTTAAGTTCGTTGATTATATTGTGATTTTAGTGTGTGTGTGTGTGTGTGTGTGTGTGTGTGTGTGTGTGTGTGTGTGTGTGTGTGTGTGTGTGTGTGTGTGTGTGTGGTTTTTCAGGGGAGGTAGGAAGAGAGTTAAAGAGAGAGAGAGAGAGAGGTAAAGAGAGAGTTAGAGAGAGAGAGAGAGAGAGAGAGAGAGAGAGAGAGAGAGAGAGAGAGAGAGAGAGAATAAAAAAAGAGAGAGAAAGAGAATTAGAGAGAAAAAAATACTTAGAAGTGAACAAAAGTATGAAGAAAAAAAAACATAGAAAAGGATAAACAAACAAATAAAAAGACACACACATACAAATGATAAACAAAGACAAGCAAACAAAGAGAAACATAACATAAACAACAAACAAACACGCACACCCACCCCCCAAAAAAAAGACAAACATACACTAGCAGACAACACAAGTAAACACACACACACACACACACACAAAACAAAAAAACTCACCATGAAACACACATAAAGATTAAGCTCCATTCACCTTGTTTACACCGGACAGACGAATGACACTCAGCCCTCAAACACGCGGTACGAGGCTCAAGTTATGATAAGTAGGGCCAGGTATGAGCGCCCTAGTGACACACTGCATATTGGGCGGACGAACGTGAAATGCGCGCACTGGGAAGGGAAACTACTAATAGGACGCCATAGCAATAAGATACGTAACTGCCGTCATCCAAAGAGCGTCATTTGGGCCCAGGAATGCAAAGCTAAGGACGTATTGCCTGCCCTCTATTGGTTGATTAGGAAGCTTAGTGGTGCCATCTAGTGGGAGGAAAAGTAACGAGGGCAGATTTAATCGTCTCGTTCACTGTGTATTCTCGGTGACTTGCGTTTATGTGTTGGAATGAAAAGTTTTATAACGGTTATTGGAATTGTAAGTAGAATGGAAGATGGTGTATGTTTGAAAAATAATAAATGACTATAAACATGGTTGATAAAATATAATAAAGTCGTGTGTGAATTCAAGAATGCAGTGACGGAAATGATACAAAAAATAGATTGAAAAGGAAAGGAAGAATCATAGGAAAGGAAATAAAGATATGTTGGAAAGCGAAGAGAATGGGATAAGATAATATTATTGAACGAGGGAAGATAAGGAAATGGAAGAGGCCAAAAGGAAGATTAGAAGAGAGAAAGAGAGAGAGAGAGAGAGAGAGAGAGAGAGAGAGAGAGAGAGAGAGAGAGAGAGAGAGAGAGAGAGAGAGAGAGAGAGAGAGAGAGAGAGAGAGAGCGAGCGAGGCAATGATGAAGAAAGATAACGGTGTAGGATGGCGAAAGAAAAGTTGAGAGAGAAGAAAAGAGGAGGAAGTAGGCAACAGAGAGGAGAAGGAGGGACGGAGAGAAGTGGAGGAGGAAGAACGCAGCAGGAGGGAGACGGAGGGAAGCAGCTGGAGGAAGGGAGAGAGGGAGAGAGATGATGGGGAGGAAGGGAGGGAGAGGGAGAAGGAAAGCCCCGGAAATTCACAATGGAGGGTAAACATTTGGGTGGAGGAGGAGGAGGAGGAGGAGGAGGAAGAGGAAGAGGAAGAGGAGGAGGAGGAGGAGGAGGAGGAGGAGGAGGAAGAGGAGAAGGAAGAGGAAGAGGAGGAGGAGGATATACACCCAGAGCAAGGCATGGTGTTGGACGTCCTGGGAATGAAAACACAGGAAGAACAAGGGTCACGAACATCTCCAGGGAACTACTACTACTTTTCTTCTCCTCCTCCGCCTCCTCTTCTCCTCCCTCCTCCTCCTCCCTCCTCCTTCCTCCTTCGCCTCTTCCTCCAGCGGAAATGTGAACCAAAGAAATATTCGCATAAAGAGCAAACAATATACAGCTTGAAAATGAGATATATATATATATATAATAAACAAGTATAAAAAGTATAATAAGTTTTTTCTATTACAATATTTTTTTCTCCTCTATGTATATATCATTTTTCTAAGTATATTTAATGCTCTGAAAGACTCGCTTTAGAATCCTTTTTCATATTTTATCACATTCCTAAACATTTTTCAAGAGGAATGAAGTTTAGCGTGACGTGAAATGAAAATATATGAAAAAATAAGCTTTGCAAAGGAAAGATATGAAGAGGAACATTCAATATACACAAGACAGGAAGGGAGGAAAGATTACCAACCTATCCAGTGGTTTGTTTGTTAGTGACGATGCAGTGACGATGGTAATGAAAATAATGATACAGACAAGGAATAGAGGAAGATTGATAAACGAAGGGGAGAGAGAGAGAGAGAGAGAGAGAGAGAGAGAGAGAGAGAGAGAGAGAGAGAGAGAGAGAGAGAGAGAGAGAGAGAATAAATGTTTACCAGCCAAACGATAACTAATTTGGATGAAAACAGGCAAAAGAAAAAAATCATAATAATTCGTTTGAAGGACGATTACTGGAACAACCTTGTGTGTGTGTGTGTGTGTGTGTGTGTGTGTGTGTGTGTGTGTGTGTGTGTGTGTGTGTGTGTGTGTCTGTGTGTCTGTGTCTGATCCTGTTTGCGTTCTTCGTGATCCTCTGTGTGTGTGTGTGTTTGTGTGTGTGTATGTATGTGTGGACATGTGTGTGTGGACATGTGTGTGTGTGTGTGTGTGTGTGTGTGTGTGTGTGTGTGTGTGTGTGTGTGTGTGTGTGTGTGTGTGTGTGTCCGTGTCCTCGGCAGCACTCTGGGAAATCACGTTGTTTATGGTTCGTGAGAGGAGTGTGAAGGGAGGCTGTCGATTAGTCTCTTGTTTTTTGCTTTCGATGTTTTTGGAGAGAGAGAGAGAGAGAGAGAGAGAGAGAGAGAGAGAGAGAGAGAGAGAGAGAGAGAGAGAGAGAGAGAGAGAGAGAGAGAGAGAGAGAGAGAGAGAGAGAGAGAGAGATTGGATATTAGGTAGTAATATCGAAAGATTTAGCTGTTGAGATGAGCTTTTTCTCTTTTATTCTTGTTTTATTTCTGCGTTTGTGTTGTGTATTACGTATCTTATGTTCTCTTTCTGACACCCACACCCACACACACACACACACACACACACACACACACACACACACACACACACACACACACACACACACACACACACACACACACACACACACACACACACACCCACACACACACACATCACTACCCTCCTGCAATAAGCCATCAAACTCAGCCAAGCACTTCGCATCCCAACCTTCTGCAAGGGATTACAACACTAAACATCAAATATAATGACCACTTTTCGACGCTTCCCAATCTTCTTACGCCTCATGATCCTCTACAATGATCAATGCTTCTATTTTACCCTTTTTCCCGCCTTCCTCAATGGGCGTGCGGGCGTGGGTATCGAGTGAGGAGCTTAATGTTGTAGGTTATTGATCGTAATGATTGCTAAGGGGTCTCACCACGCCCACTGATAGATGAAGGGGTTTTGATGGCGTTTTAGACTCCTCCAACACGACCTCCTCCTCTTCTTCTTCTTCCTCCTCTTCTTCCTCTCTAAAAGGATCCCTTGTTGTCTGTTTTCCTAGCCTCGTCCTGTTTTCATCCGTTTTCTTCCTGTTTACATCGCGTTTTCTTCCTGTTTGCATCTCGTTTCTTCCATATAATTTTCTTCGTCTATCTTCTTATCTTTCCTCCTTTTCTTTTGTCTTGTTTATGTGATTCTTTGCAATTCGTGGTTTTTTGTTTTTTGTTTCATCTTTTCCTCCTCCTCCTTTCCCTCGTTCTTATTTAATCCAGATTCTTCTTATCTTCATTTTTGTTTACTATTATTTTCGTTTTCCTTTTCTTTCTTTCTTTCCAATTTATTCGTCCATTTCAGAAGCAAATAGATACCGAAAGAGAATTCTGTTTTTGCCTCAGTTTTTTTTTCTTCAGTTAATTTTGTTTTTTCATTCTTATTCCTTCGTGTATTTTCTTCCGCCTCAGTCTACTAGTTTTCCAGTTTCTTGTCATCATTTTTTCTTTTATCCTTCTATTCCTTATCCTCATCCTTTTTTCTTTTCTTCTACCTGTATTTTCCTCCTTGTGCCTTTTCTTTTTCTTCATGTTTCTCTCTGGTTCTCCTCCTCATTCTCTTCCTCCTCCTTCTCTTCCTCCTCCTCCTGTTTGGTAAGATTGCTTTTTGTATTTATTTCCTCCATTTCTTCTTCCTCCTCTGTCTTTATAGTGGATGATATTTTCTTTCTCTCTATTTCCAACGTATAATCTCTTCTACCACTAAGTTTTCTTTTCCTAGGCTTACCTCTTCCTCTTCTTCCCCCCCCCTCCTCCTCCTCCTCCTCCTCCAACACCCCTTCCTCTACTTCCTTAGGTCGTAAAAATCCTCCATCCGTCACTCACTATAAGGTTCAATGTCTGGAGAGGCTGATATCACTTCTCTCCTCCCTCCTTCCCTTACTCTCAATCTCCTTTCCTTCTTCCCGTACAGCCTTGACGTCCCAGTGGAGTGTTTTGTTGTGGAAGCGTAAGTGGAGAAACGTGGGCTGCACCTGTGTGGAGTGGAAGGAGTGGAGTGGTGGTGACGTGTGCACGGCGGTACTTCTGTGCATTGGTAGTTTGTTACATCAGAGGGATATTTGTGTGGTGTGTGTGTGTGTGTGTGTGGATGAGCGATGAGACGGAAGGCCAAAGCGATAGTGCACGGCTGATGGGTGGTGGTGGTGGTGGTGGTGGTGGTGGTGGTGGTGGTGCGTATTTCATTAGTTTTCTCTGATATTTTGTTGACTTGGTACTTTGTCTTTGTTTGCTACGGTCTATCTATCCTATCGGTCTGTCCTGTTGTTCTCTCTCTTTTTCCTCTCTCTCTCTCTCTCTCTCTCTCTCTCTCTCTCTCTCTCTCTCTCTCTCTCTCTCTCTCTCTCTCTCTCTCTCTCTCTCTCTCTCTCTCTCTCTCTCTCTCTCTCTCTCTCTCTCTCTCTCTGTTTCTTTTTCTCTGGCCGTCTCTTTGCTTTTGCCAGTTTCCATTTATCTCTTTGTTTGTATTTGTCTGTCCTTTTTTATGTCTAGCTGATTGCCTATAATATCCTTGTTTGCTTTCTCTCTCTCTTTACCTATGTATCTATCTCTATCTATCTCTATCTATCTCTATCTATCTATCTCTTTCTCTTCTATCTCCTCTTTTTGTTTTGTCTCTCCTCCTTTCCTCCCACAAAACATAAGGGCAGGCAGGGGGCAGGTGCAGCTCAGGGCCGGAATTATGAAAAGAGGAATTTGCATAAATCAATGGAGGCGAGGAACCTACTGCTTATTTGGGCGAGTAAGACGCGAGTAATTGGAGGTTAAGGGTGAATTAACCTGGCGCGGCGTGTGGCGTGGACTGGCCTCCGCATACACGCTCTCCACGCCCCTCCACGCCCCTCCACGCCCCTCCACGCCCCTCCACGCCCCTCCACGCTAACCTGAAAGCGGATACGAAGAGTTAAGAGTCACTTCGGGTAGTTTGGGAAACGGATAGATCATGAGTAGCGTGGAGGGGAGAGCAAATGACAGGTGAATCTTTTTAGTTATGATCAGTTACGAGGCTGTCATTTTGTGGTTAGGATTTATATATTCATCTTTACGTCGGGGTTTTATATTCTTTTTTTTGTGTGTTTTTGTGTCGTGTTTTGGTTTTGTGATTAGTGGTCGTCTCTTGGCAGTCCTCGCTTCACGTCGCCCTGAATAGCGTCGTCGTTGTTGTCGGATTTTTCCCTTCCACTTGAGGGACGCGGAGTCAGGGAAAGGAGCGCCTCGTTTCGCGTATTTTGGCGAGGTGTTGTGGCGTATACCGTCCTTGTTCACGGTTATTCTTCCTATTCTACAATGTCCGGGAGTGTATTGAAAACGAGAAGCTCAATGTATTCTTTAGTATATTTCTTTTTTCGTTTTTTCTTTTCCTATGCGCAGATTTTTTGTAATTTCGTGTTTGGAATATGTATGTATGTATGTGTTGCTGTTTATTTTTCTTCTTCTTCCTCCATTTTCTCCTCTTCTTCCTCGTTACTTCTCCGATTTGAGTTTTCCCTCTTTTCCTTCACTTCACTCCTCTTATTCCCCTGAACACGACGAATAAACATAAAACAAGAACAGCAAACAAGGAAGTAAGGAAGGAATACATAAAACCTTTCATTCTGCACCCAACCTTCACACTCGTCACGCTCGCCTGCCACACTCTTGCCCTTCCCTCAACGTTTTATTACTAAATAACAAGAACAATAAAAAGCAAATCCCAAAAATGTAGATTAAGAGGCTAATCCAATCCGCTTTTATTTGTTCGCTTGGGTCATTGTCACCTCGCTTTACACTGGGAAATTGCGAATCTATCTAAATAAGAGTGACAAGGCCTCTTACATCCATCCCTAATTGAGACCCATAAGGGCTCTATAAACTTGGTGTATGTATCCATGTGCTGTATAGAAACATTGCTGTCGAAGGCAACTCATTGACGTTCTTCAAGATGTATAACTATTTATGTTCAGGATGAGGAATTTTTTCAATGATGTTATGAACGAATGAGTTAAAAAGAAAGTATGTTAGTGGAATTAAAAGATGCAGTTACGAGTTTCTTCACTTCTTTGTTTTGGGTTTTACAATCGATGTGGTACTTCTGAAATGCATCACAACCCGACGGTGTGGCAACAGTGTCCCAGACTTGGGTACACATACATTCAGAGGTACTTGAGAGGATTTTGATTGGTACTGTATCATGGTTATAAGTATCAGTGCCTTGTCCTGGGATCCCTTATGTCGCAATGGTGTGCGTCGTAACAAAGCCTCGTCAATATATACGAGCTGCTTCGCCAGTTAAGCATCGTAAGCTCAGACTCCCACATCACCCTTGACTCACCCACTAATACACCAAGATGACACAGCATGATAACTCCAAAGGGAACTGAAACTGATGCATCGATACTAAAACAAAACTAGTTTGATATCTCCACGTCAGATGTCAGTGATAGGAAGGATGAACGAGAGAAAAAAAATGAAATGAAACATACAGCCATAAGATGTCAGTTCATAACACTTAGTTCAGATATCCGGCGCCAGACGGCAGTGCAGTTGCCAAAAATATTTGAAGGTTTGTCGTTAAAGGGCGTTTTTACACCTAGTAACTTAGAAATCCGGCGCCAGAATGCAGTGCAGTCGACAAACTAGTTCGAAAGGTTGTCGATCATTCTCCAGCCGTAAGTGTCTTGGCTCCTGCCACGAATCAGAAAAGTAATCACCTTTTGACATGTGGTCATCACAATACGACAATCATAGTGATGGGCAGTAAACAATGGTAACACAAAGGGCACATCGCCTCACATTATATTCCTGGAGAGGAACACACTCACTTGGAACCACTGATATAGGGAGTCACACAGGAGCGAAACGGATCAGTGAGACAGTGAGCAAATCTAAATCTTAGGTTCTGTTGAACTCGTTTTCTCCCGCACCCAAGCTGCCTCATATCTTATACTTTGCGCTCGAATACTAATACATTTGTCTCCATTCATCCAAGTTAAGCTTGCATGATCAGGACAAACAACCGGGTTATATTACAGATTTATCTCAATGTATCGACACGAACCAATAAATTTACTCGTATTTTCTTTATTCATACAAACATCCCGTGATTATTAATGGGTTCACTCACCTGACGCTCCGCTATTTATTTTGCGAAAGCAATGAGCAGCAAGTAACAGGTGTTGTACAGGTGTGTCAATTAATTATCACGTTCACAGGTGTGCATGTTATTAAGAAAGGCACCATAAAGAAGGGTTACGTGCTCCTCCATACTCCCCGTTATATAGTACACCATCATTTTCATTTCTATATAAACCAATACGTGTAAGTTAAAGAGCCTGACAACCTCTGGCAACTGAACAGGATGCTGATAAATGTCAATAGTTCAAGGTATCACTTAAATAGTCAAAAGATAAAAAAAAAAAATAGGGTTTCGATTTCTAGTTAATCAACATTCCCTTGACTCGATAACCCCTTTTGAAACACTGCTCCCTTCTTAACCCTTTCCCTTCTTCCTTGTACAGGTGTTTCATCCCCCGGAGACTGAAGACTGGTTCTTGGAGATAAGCTCAGTCACCTTCCGAGACTCTGGCGTGTATGAGTGTCAAGTGTCCACCAGCCCCAAGGTGTCGCTGCCCATCCACCTCACCGTTTTGGGTCAGTCATGAACCTCTGCACTCAAAAGCGTCTTGCGTGTGGCTTTGAATAGAGTGCGAGGCGGCGAGTGAGGCAGACGTTGGCTTTGTTGATGCTGTCTGTCTGTGTGTGTGTGTGTGTGAGTGTGTGTGTGTGTGTGTGTGTGTGTGTGTGTGTGTGTGTGTGTGTGTGTGTGTGTGTGTGTGTGTGTGTGTCTGTGTCTGTGTCTGTGTCTGTGTCTGTGGCAAGGCTTGGATCATGGGGTGGAGTTCCTGTTTGCTTTGTATACCCGTGAGAATAGTGAGGAGCAGCGAGTGTGAGAGTAACACATGAGGTGATTGTACGTTCATTTACTTAGTGTTGTGGTGTGGTGAAGCGAGGCTGTATGTATGTGTGCTGTATGATGGTGATGATAATGATGATGATGATGATGATGATGATGATGATGGTGATATGGCGAGAGGTGAGGTTGATGCGGTTGGCTTTGTGTGTGTGTTGCAGCCGTGCAGCAAGCGGAAATCCCTGGGCCTCATGAAGTGTTTATCCAGCACGGGTCGACCATCAGCCTGCAGTGTGAGGTGCGTGCTGGGGTGGAGGCAGTGGGGCTGGTCCGCTGGTACCACGGTGACAAGCCCCTCAACTACAGCTCACCGCGAGGAGGCATCAGTATGGAGGTGAGAGAACTGGGTGATTTTACATATTAGAATTGTTAGTTACTGTATTTTATGTGTTAGTCAGGCAATAAGTGGTTACTTTTTCGATGTTAATACCTTCAACAATCAGGCTAGCAGATCCTCTTTAAACGAAATTTCATGAATCATTTATTTATATACGTTCCATGTAGTATTCCATAGTACAGCACTTAAAGAAGCAGGACACTCAACCATTTTAAAGTAGAGGTATACGAAAAGTTTTAGGATGCAATAAAAAATGTATCAAAATTCGTAGCTCTGAATGAGTGTCAAGTGAGAGAGAAGAAAAAGCAGGATGCAAAGGAGGAGAGGCAGCTAAAGCGTACTGCCTCATGGCCTTTACTGGACTGAAGTGAAGTGAAGTGAAGCTTTGACAACAACTTCGATGAACACTATATTTAGACATCCTTATAGATTAGATTTTCCTCCTTGATGCAGGTCAACTTTATTTTTCTTCCTTCCTTCGTCATAATTTTATAACAAGCTGTTTTTTCCCTTCCTTCTCTCCTTCTGAAAACACGAACTCATCTTTTATATATAATTCGATAATAGTTTACGTTAACAACCCATTTTTGGATCAGGCAGGAGGCAAGTCCATCTTAGCCTCCATAAAGCTTACTGGCGCCAACGGTTTGTGATGTAGAAAAAAAAAAAGATAGAAAAGAACTACCCCTTTTTCCCCTTTTTCCCCCTTTCATATGACGTGGACACTCGCAAAGGGAATGATTACGTCCCATATATAGAGCATGATTTCTCTTTTTACTAGTAGTACATTTATTGGAATTGGAGTAGCGATGTTCTTTTTTTTTTTTTCTCTTTTTCTGGCTTTACATTTATTTGGCTTTTGACATGCATCCATTTGCCTAAGTAAAGAGAAATATTACATGGGACACGTAACTTTTGGTACCAGAATTCTTATTGACTGAAACACACACACACACACACACACACACCCACACGCACGCATACACACACACACACACACACACACACACACACGCACACGCACACAGGCACAGACCCACGCATATAGTTTTTTGTATGTCAGTGTCAAAACATAAGCTATTATTCAGTGCATGCTGGAGTTACACGTACATTTTCCCTCCACTGTGATCAAAGCTTATACCAGTAACGTACAGGTCCCCAGTTTTATGATTTTTGTTGTTGAAAATCACGCTTTTTATTTGTTTTTTTTTGGTTTTTTTTGTTTTGTATTTTTGTTTATTTTTCGTGTCCTTTGTCCGGACTTTTTCGATACCTTTATTGCCATTATCCTGGTTTTGCTTTTAACCACTTCCTTTCTTTTCCACCCTATCCTCCTCCTCCTCCTCCTCCTCCTCCTCCTCCTCCTCCTCCTCCTCCTCCTCCTCCTCCTCCTCCTCCTCCTCCTCCTCCTCTTTTCACACTGCCTGGTTTTTCGTGCCAACCCCGACTAGGATGGGGTGGGGAGGAGCCTTCACCTTTACTGTCTATGCCTTTCACTTTAAATCATATAGTGTAGTTTATCACAGACAGCCGTAAGGGTCAACAGGTGTGCTGATGTTTGTTCTTCCTTTGTGTCCCTTTGTTTCTATTCTCAGACAACAGACTTGACGCAGCTGTTTTCTGGGAGGCGGCGGTCAGACTGTTACGTAGTTATTTCAGTTTTTTTTTCTTCTCTGTCTCTCTCTCTCTCTCTCTCTCTCTCTCTCTCTCTCTCTCTCTCTCTCTCTCTCTCTCTCTCTCTTCTCTTTCTCTCTCTCTCTCTCTTTCTCTCTCTCTCTCGTCCCTTTATTGCCCTGAACTCGACGTCAAGGAAAATGGCCCATGGACGACACACGTCAGTTATCAGTAAAGAAAAAAAGAAATATGGGAGTGCCTCACCTTTGACTTTATTTTCAGTTTTCTTTCCTTTTTATACTTCTCCTTTTCTTTTATTTTCTTTTCTACATCCGGTCATGGTGTGAACTCTTTGTAGTGATTCAGTGAGCGTATCGTGACTCCATTTGAGAAACAGTCCATTGCGTGTCGGAATGTACTCTCTTTTTTCTCTCTCTCTCTTTTTTTTTATATATTTTTGACATTATGTTGAAAGGCTACAAAGTAATTACACTATGTCTGTCTGTCTCTTTTACTGTCTCTCATCCCCCTCTTTAGTCTCTTATGTCGTCACCATCATGTCTTCTTTAATTATTATTGTCTCTACCTTTCATTAGTTACCCTTCACCTGGTGCAAATTAATCATCCTTGCCACCAGGGTTGTGTCAGGTAAGAGTCTATTAGTCAGCATCCCTGCATCCCCTAAGCTCGTCTTCTTTCACTTCACCTCCTTCGTCTTTATCTTTACATCCTCCTTTCATTAGTTAAGCATCACCTGTTACTAATTAATCCTTTATCGAGTGTTAATCAAGATGTATCAATAACCATTATGCGTATTCGTCTTCTCTCGTCTCGTACCCTTCGTTTTCTTTACCACTCTAAACCTTTCATTAATTACCTTTTACCTGTCAACACTTAATACTCGTTTCCAGTACAAGGAACGCCACTAAGAGTCAATATTACAACTCCCTGCATGTGTTATCTTGTCTAATTCATCTTTTTCTTGTAGTTTTATTTACCTTTCTTTGTTTATTGTCTCATCTAACTCACACTTGTCTTCTCTTTGTCTTGTCTTCCCCGGCGCAGGTGGAGAAGACGCCCACCATGACCACCTCGAAACTCTACATCACGAGGGCGGTGAAGGCTGATACTGGAAACTACACCTGCGCCCCAAAGTTCTCTCGTCCCGATTCAGTCATTGTTCACGTCGTTAATGGTAAGTTTTTTCTCTTTGATCCGTGTTGCTTTGAAGTTGTGTTTGACGGAGTTAGGTTAAGGGTGAAGGTGTCTCGTTGCTGCGTGGTATTCCTGTGTTACTTAGCATTATATTAAGCTGTGTTCTGTGTGTTGACATGGTGCGGGAATCGAAATTGTCAATGTGTTGCTTTGTGCTGCATAGCGTGAGGTGTTTGGGGTCTGAAACATGTGCTAGGGTGTACAGTGTCTGGAAGTGACACAACCCAGTGGCTTTATTATACAGTGACGGGTGTGGGGTGGCGTGCCTGATAGATGGGGGCAGGGGTGGGGTGGGGTGGAGTGAAGGGGTGGGGGTGGGGGGGCGGGGGGTTCCCAGCCCTGCGAGGTGCGGGGAGGCGTGTTGCGTGGCACAGCGCCTAATTAAGGATAAACACTGGAAATATTTTCTTCATATATATAGTGGAAAGGCAGAGTCATGACCGCACTGGCCCGTCCACCTACCCGCAATTCAAGATTTTCAGATTATCCCCAGAGCCGCACTGCACTTTGGGTGATGACGCGGTCACTGGTGGTGGTGGCAGCGAGTGATGAGGGGCAGGGGGGTGAACGGCACGAGTTAGAGGTGGAGGAGGGGTGGAGAGGGTGCCGGGAGACTAAGGGGTGTGGCGAACAGTCGGGGGGATAAAGAGGTTAAGGGAGGAAGACCAAGGGACAGGACGAGAGACAAGAAGGCGAGTTTGGACGTGGAGAGAAAGGTTATGGGATGGTGTGTGGGGTGATAGGAGTGAGGAAGGGCGAGGGGTGCAGGGCCATGGGGTGCGTTGAAGGGGAGAAGGTGGTTAAGGAGGCAAAGGGTTAGGGAGGGGTAGGAGGCGGGAGGCACAAGCGACAGCTGGCATTGTCTTGGCTAAAGTGAAGTCTCGGTTGACCAAAGGTTATGAGGGTCAGACGTTTTAGCTGCCATGGGGGTCGATGTGTGTGTGTGTGTGTGTGTGTGTGTGTGTGTGTGTGTGTGTGTGTGTGTGTGTGTGTGTGTGTGTGTGTGTGTGTGTGTGTGTGTGTGTGTGTCTGTGTCGTGTCTGTGTCTGTGTCTGTGCTATGTGTGTGTGTGGTGTGTGTGTGTGTGTGAGTGTGAGTGTGAGTGTGAGTGTGAGTGTGAGTGTGAGTATGAGTATGAGTATGAGTATGAGTATGAGTATGAGTATGAGTGTGAGTGTGAGTGTGAGTGTGTGTGTGTGTGTCGTGTGTGTGTGTGTGTGTGTGTGTGTGTGTGTGTGTGTGTGTGTGTGTGTGTACCACTCACGTGCCATTGTCATGGTACTGTTGCGTGTTCTACATACTTTGTGTCCCCTTCTGTCCCTCCTCCCCCATCTCTCTTCTCCCCTTTCTTACCATTGTTCTCCCTTGTCCCTTAACTCCTGCACAAAATGCTAACTACAGAAATACTCCCTCCTCCTCCTCCTTTTCCTCCTCCTTCTTTTCCGCTGCCTCCTCCTTTTCCGCAAACCACTTCCATGTTTCCAGTCCTTCCTACATGCTCTTTTCCTCATATTTACTGACTCTTGCCCTTCTTCAGGTGTTCCCCTTCATGCGTGTTACCTGGGCAGGATTTGCGGTTGCTTCATAACCCACCTGTGCTTATTACCTGTCCAGGGCGGCTGGTAGGCCACTTGAGTCATTTCTTACAGTGGAGTGATGTAAGGTCTGCGTCGTGGCTGCGTCTGTGTTGACGTATGTGCTATATCAACGTTATTTATGACCTGCCTTGAGGTGTTGTGTTTGTGTCCGAAGGGGAAATATATAGCAGTTTTCTGACTATTTATTCATGTATACATTTCCTTTTTGTATCTCCATCGATCAAGGTTGTAAATAATGGAAGGTCAGTTGATGGTGAATTATCGTTTTTCTTATGTAATGATCGGATATTAGGATTTCTATATTTTTTTCACTGCGAGTGGGTGATAATGAAGGCGTGTGTGAAGGACCTCTCATTGATCTGGACAAAGTGGGTCAGATAGTGACGCTATGAAGAGACTCTTGACCTCGTGGGGGCGACACTCGTGCTCCCTCGGACAAAACTATCAAGGACTCTTCCCCTGCATCTCTTCCCCTTCCCCCTCCCCCAACCCTTGCACTCCCTTCCTCTCTTCTTCTTCCTCCTCTTCCACCTCCTCACATCCTCAACCCTTCCTCTCTCAGTCGTGCATCCCATCACTTTCTTTTGCTTCTCTCTCCTGCTTCCCCTCCTCCCTTCCTCCTCACCCCACTTCCTCACGTCTTCACTCCTTGCATTCCTCCCTCCCTTCCCCCCATTGCGTCACCTCTCCTCTCACGTCTTGCATCCTTCTGCTTCACGTTTTATATCTTTCCTGACGCCTCTCCTGTCCCCACATCCCCCACACATTCTGTTTTACTCCTCCTCCACCTCTTCTTCCGCAGAGACTCCATTCCTCCTTCAGTCCTCTCCCCATCATCGTTACTCCCTCCCCATGCAGACCATTTGCTCCCTTAACGCCTTCCTCCATTGTGGTCTCCCTCCTTCCCCTTCTGTCCTTCCCCATTCTCTTCTGTATCCTTTCGCTTCCTTCCAACAGCCATTGCCTTTCCCCTAAAGACTACGTTCCCTTCCCTCTTGCATCCTATTCTTCCTGCTGTAGATCCTCTTCGTCTTGCATCCCTACCCATTCCCTCACTCTCATGGGAGCTGCATCGCCTTCTCAGTGCACATTCCTCGCTCACACGTTTTCTGGCGTTTCTTCGTACCCAGAGAGAAACTTGAAAAGTCCTCTTGCGAAATGAAAACCTCAAATAAGAGACATGTTATTGGAGAAACACAAACACACAGGGTCAACAATAAAAGTTAAGGAAACACCCTCCCAAGTTTTCCCCTCAAGCCGCGTTGTTGATGTATGGAATTGCAGGGAGGGAGAGTTTTTTGCCTCTATTACAAACTTGATGGTTGGATAAAGATTTTTACGGTTGTTTTACGGCCGAGTCGGTGAAGCGTGGAGCCAACCCAGGCGCCTTGGGATTGTCTCAAGTTGCTTCGCGTCCCGTGTGCCACCGACTCGGTACACTCCACCCTCTCCGCACCCGTTCTGTGCCGACCTTGGTACTATCTCTGGATTCATCCAACGACCCCAGATTTTGTTTCTCACCGATTTTTCCATCAAAGTCCTGCCCTTACCCGATTTTTTCTCTTTTTTTATTCCTTGTGTTGGTTCTTTTCATTGCGCGTGTTATGGGGTGTCCTGTTTGTCCTGGCAACACGTCCACCTGTCCAGGGTGTTGGGCAGGAAGCTTAGATTTGCTCCCACTCGGTCTTAGTTGCTGGTGACATTTGCACGCCATCACTCATCGCACCAAGTGGGTCCCACGCATTTGTCTTAACTTTGACAAGGCTCGGAGAACCCGCACTTCACTCGGCTTTCTCCGCCCTCGGAAATGAGATGGCATGTGAGCGACTCCCTGGGATAAAATTTACATCCTTCTGCACCGACGGGACTCGTGTTACATTACTCAGACTCTATACGTTTTGCTGGCTTAAGTTTTTTTTTTCTCGACGAAAGCAAATCCCTTGGCGGAGGTTCACTGAAATGGAGTCTTAAACTCTGGAGCGACTTGGTTCCTTGCGCCAGAGGATCATCCCATCGCAGTTATTTGCTCTCTGAGTCTCGGCTCGAGTCAGACCCACAAAGTTTTGCTATTATCAAATGGACCATAGATACTGCCCTCCACGCCTCGCTCCCTCTCTAAGGACTGATGCATTTGCCAAAATTTTTACGCTCTGTGTCGCAACCTTTTTTCTTTCTGTCATGAAATATTGAACGAGTGACTACCTCCTCTCAAACTTTTTATATGTAAATGAAGCTAAGGATATTAGGCAAACTTCCTGTAGGATGAGGGAGTGAGTCCCGCCACAGTCTTGTGAGACTCGGCGCCCTCGCAGTCATCACATGTGGTTTTGTAGTAAAGCAAACACAAGGAGGTCTATCTTTTTATGCTGCATTAAACGTAAGTGAGGAGGCACAAGACTGGGAGGTTTGTTCTTGTCTTTGGAATCACGGTGTTAACGCGTCGAGTAACACTTAACTTGCCTCATCTAAAGTACTGATCCAAATTACTTAGCTGTGAGCTCGCAAACTTAAGCCTCGCCACCCACCTTGAGCCAGAT
>JAPQNM010000008.1:4848340-4880840 GCA_029783475.1 Metacarcinus magister
CGCGGTGGCCCCACATCACCAACAGGGGGCGTGAAGGGGGGGGGGCGGGAGCATCGGTGTGCCTGATATGCTAATTTAACCAGCAGGTATGAGGGGCAGCTCCATTCAGGTGCTTTAGATGTGTGTGGGAAGGGGAGTGTTGGTGGAGAGGTGATTGAAGGGAGTGGAGAGGGAATTAAAGGTTAGAAATGGAAGGGAGAGGGAGTTGAAGGCTAGGAAAAGGAGTGAGAGGGAATTGAAGGCTAGGAAAGGGAGTGAGAGGGAATTGAAGGCTAGGAATGGAAGGGAGAGGGAGTTGTAGGTTAGGAAAGGGAGTGAGAGGGAATTGAAGGCTAGGAAAAAGAGTGAGAGGGAACAGAAGGTATGGAAAACAATGGAAAAGACTGGAAAGGATTGTTGAATGGGAAAAAAAAATCGTGGAATGGAAACTGGAGTGCGTAGAAATGGGAGAGTGAAAAGATTTGTGTTTTGAAGGGGATCTAGCCTAGTGGCTAGTGATCGGGCATACCAACTCAGAGTCCCGAGTTCGAGCCTTGGCACATGCTGGCCACTTTTCTTTGCTAATACCGCCGAGTGGCCTAAGATCACCTACATGCTGCCATAGCACTATCCTCGACGGGACTGCAAAGCTATATGCGCGAGGAGCTTCCGCTGGCAGCATGAGCCTCTCAATAAGAAAAGAGGCGTCGCTTAAAAAATCTAAACCGCGCTACTAACGGGTGGAGGCCTACCATCCAAGGCCTCCATTAAGCCTACCTCGGGTAAAAGATAAAAAAAAAAGAAGTTGCAAAGACGATTCCAGTATCAGTATCATTAATATTCCCTGAAGTACACCCATAGGAGGTTTACAATCGGACTTAACCGTACTGAGCCTCCATCAAACCAAGGTATATAGTTCCAAATCGTCTTTTCCAACCATTTCAGATCCTTCCTTAACCAGTAGCATAAAAAAAAAAAAAAATCACAGGAACGACAACCTAACCTTACCGAGCCTCCATTAAACCAAGGTATATAACTCCAAATCATCTTTTCAAACCATTCCAGAAAAAGAAAAAAAAATCACTGGAACGGCAATCATACCTCGAGCACACACATAGGTAATACGGCAGTGCATTCCTTATGACCTTGGTTTAATGGGCACTTTCCCCTCAGTATTTTCCCTCGTTAACTGGCGTATGTAAAGCAGTGACAGGCGGCGAAACGGTTTGCATGTCGTACTTCAGAATGGGGAGGTAATACAATTTTACATAGAGCAACGATTATGGGACTAGGGTTGCACGAAGAGGTTAGGTTAGGTTAGGAGAGAGCTGATGCAAACTTTCTGGTGTTGGGTTGTAGAGGGTTGTTATAGTGGTTGTTATAGGGGTGATTATAGGGGTGGAAAAAGGAAATGCCTTGGTAGTGGTGTTTTTTCGAAGGGTTGTAGCGGGAAAGCAAGATAATAAAACAATAAGATAAAGAAGGAGGTCGTAGAGAATATGAATGATTGGTGGAAGAACGAAATATAGGGAGAGAGAGAGAGAGAGAGAGAGAGAGAGAGAGAGAGAGAGAGAGAGAGAGAGAGAGAGAGAGAGAGGAGAGAGAGAGAGGAGGAGAGGAGAGAGAGAGAGAGAGAGAGAGAGAGAGAGAGAGAGAGAGAGAGAGAGAGAGAGAGAGAGAGAGAGAGAGATGAATGAATCCATACAATTGTAAAGAAGACCATGATTGGAGGACGATGGAAAAGAAACGAAAAAAAAATGAATAGAAGGAAAAAGAGAAGGAAAAGGAGGAGGAGGAGGAGAAGAGGGAGGAGAACGAGGGGAAGAGGATAATGGTGCATGGACGATGAGTAAGAGGTATGTTATGGAGGAGCGATAGGAGGAAAGAGGGGAAGGAGAGAGGGAATTTACGGGGAGGAGGAGGAGGAGGAGGGAAGGGAAGGTATATAAGCGTATTTGGGCAGCTGTAGTGGGAGGTTAGGGGGAGGGGGATGAAGGGAAGGAAGAGAGCAAGAGAGGAACTTATGAGAATAAGGAGGGAGGGAGGGAAGGTAGGGTAGGATGGATGGATAGATGGTTAGAGGGAGGGAGGAAAGAAGAAAATGTTGAGATGCTGCAGCATAAAATCAGATTAATCTTCGGTTTTGAACGGTGTGCAGGCTGGTAGAGATGACCATCAAGGCTTTGGCGAGGGTTGGGCTGGACGAGGGTTGGGCTGCACGAGGGTTGGGCTGGACGAGGGTTGGACTGGACGAGGGTTGGGCTGGACGAGGGTTGGGCTGGACGAGGGTTAGGCTGGACGAGGGTTGGGCTCGACGAGGGTTAAGGAAGGGCAAGGCAAGGGGATGGAGGGCAGGGGAAGCAGCGTGGAGGGGAAGGGAGGGGTATAGGGGAGGATAGGAAGGGGGAAATTGGATAAGTAGGGATGGAAGGCAGAGGAAGCAATGTGGAGTGGTAGGGAGCAGGCAAGGGGGTAGGGAGAGGAAAGTAAAGGGGTAGGGAACTGAAGGGAAATTAAACGGATAAATGGAAGGAAATGATAATAGTAATAATAATGATAATGATAATGAGAATAGCATATATGATAATAATAATAATTGACAGTTTATTCATGAATTCATACAACCAATAGCTGGAAATACACAATGAAAATTAATCTAGCATGACAAGGAAAAAAGGTGAATAAAATCAACTGGAAAAAAACAAAACACTAAATAGATACAATATAATGATTACAAAACAAAACGAAAATGTCAAAATGTAGTCATGTATTTTGAAATCATATGTTGAAGGTCACTATTGGAAATGCAATGAATACAGTGCTATTGTAAGTGCAGTGCTGTGTTTGTGAAGGTCAGGTTGTTGAGTGATGGTGACCAGTAGGTTGTGTTGTGTTACAGTGATGTAGTGCTGGACCGGGACATGATGGATGGGGGGGGTGAGAGAGCAAATATTTATGACGTGGATTATTGGATACTTTAATATCGAGCCGCTGGTGTTGAAAAGTCAGAAGATCAGGAATTGAGTTTAGAAGTTCAGTTTAATAAAGACTTAACTGTACGTGGTGGAGTTAGAGTCGATGATGATATTGAATGCTCTTTCATATACTTTTTTAACGTTTATACATGTGTGTCGTGGAGGGATGATGAACTAGCGTGGAGAGGTGTAGTTAGGTCAGCTTGGGAAGGATAACTGTGGTGTAGAGATGAGTTAGGTGTTGGATAGGGAGACTTAGTTTGTTTATATAGTGTGTTAAGCTTATATAGTGTGTATTAAGCAGGTGAAACAGGTGAGATTGTAGTATTAGCATGTTGTCATTTTTCTTGTATTAATGATAGCGAAAGTGTAATGATCAAGTCAAAATACATAGTTGTTAATTCTTACTTATGTTTATTTCATTTATCTATCTTATTATCTATTCATTTACTCTGTTATTAATGATGATGAAGTATTTTCCAGCCTAAAACTGTATGCTGTTGAGATTATCTTAAAGGGAAGTGTGGTCTGTTTAGTATCATTAAGGGCGGCGGTTGTGGTGTGGGAGGAGTCATTTACATATTTCCATGGTTAATGTGTTATCATCGTTGACAAGCGAGTTAAAAGGTACGGAGGGGGAGGAAGATAATGTCCCATATAGGAATTTTTTTGGAAGGAGGGAGGAGCGACGCGGAGAGAGGAAGTGGAGGGAGAGCAAGGAGAGTGTGTTAAAGTAGGTAGGGTTGGGAAAGAGGGAAAAAAGGAAGAAGGAAGGGAAAAATGGTAGGACAGGTGTCAAATTTCCGTCTTTGTGTATTTTGGAGATAATGTATATTGCTTTCTCTCTCTCTCTCTCTCTCTCTCTCTCTCTCTCTCTCTCTCTCTCTCTCTCTCTCTCTCTCTCTCTCTCTCTCTCTCTCTCATTTTTCCTGTTTTTGTGGCAAAATTTATAACTTTTAACATTTCTATTTGAATTACATATTTCTCAACTTATTTGCTTATTTTATTATTCAATATTACCTTTTATTTTTATTCATTCGTTTCAGATAAATATTTTCAATTTTTGTTTTTTTATTCAGCATTTCTTTCCAATTCTTTTTTCTTTTTTATGTTTGTTGTTCTAACCTCCGCCAATTTTAATCAGTGTTTTTTTTTTTTTCGTTTCTATCGTATGTATATAACAGAAAGAGGAAAAACAAATATTTTGCAATAATCTTACAAGAACGAACACGCACACACACACACACACACACACACACACACACACACACACACACACACACACACACACACACACACACACACACACACACACACACACACTTTTATTCATTCTCTCTCTCTCTCTCTCTCTCTCTCTCTCTCTCTCTCTCTCTCTCTCTCTCTCTCTCTCTCTCTCTCTCTCTCTCTCTCTCTCTCTCTCTCTCTCTCTCTACATAGAATATTACCTGTATTTAAATCTCCCTTGCCATTACCAGCTTAGGACGGGAAAGCCCCCATGTTGAGCCTCCTAGCAGGTAAGGGGGAGAGGGAGACGAGGGAAGCTGAGTCAAAAGGCGTAAATTTTCGTCAAACACCGTACGTTTTAATGCCGTTGCGTCACCACCACCAGCAATCCTCCCTGGAAAAAAAAAATATAGACTGAAACCATATACTGTATATTAAGTATGAATGTCGTTTTCATAGTATAAAAAATGAGTAGGAATATTTTCAAAGGGTTATGTTTTGTTTCCTAGCTTATCTTAGTGATGCTTTTGTGCAGAATCATGAAGTTCAGTGGTATTTATGATTCTTTTTTAATTTTTATTTCATTAGTCATATTGTTCTCTCACCTTTACAACGAACAGATACTTATAACATGTTGGCGATGGTTCAATAAAATCAAGTGTTATTCTCTTCCCCTGACGAGTGTTTGGAGTACTAACTGTGTAAAATGTGGAAAGTTTTCACTGGTCAGATTAAGTGGAATGCTTCAGTTAAAAAGGTCAGACGAGGAGTGGTTTGGTGGCAGAGAGACTTAATTTCCATGTTGGGTAAGAGTGAGCGAGTGAGTGGAGGGAGTGAGTGGAGTGAGTGGAGTGAGTGAGTGGGTGAGTGGAGTGGGGATGATTAAGTGTGGATACTCTGATGGTTTGGGGAAAGTGTGGACTGTGTGAATTATGGGATGACAAATGACCTAATGTGAATATTCTAATGGTTTGCATCGTATACCACAGCTGGAGGCAGCGAGAAGAAGAAAGGAAGGAAAACCGGAATGAATTTGTTGATGCATATACAAACCACACTTCTCCTTTCCTTTCCTTTCTTTCCTTTTTTTCCCCCCTTGCTCTCTCCTATCACCATTTTTCTTCTTCTCTCCCTTCACAGCGGGCGAGGAGTCGGCTGCCGCGGTGCAAAGTGGTGTGCAGGGCGTGCGAGAGGGCGCGGGCATACTGTGGGCGTGTGTGCTTCTAGCTGCTGCCCTCTACCCACCTCCTCTCATCGCCCCTCTTCCTCGTCATCTCTGAGTGTACGGTGAGCTATTGTTGTTGTTGTTACTGTTGTTGTTGTTTTGATATTGTCGAGGTGTGTGTGTGTGTGTGTGTGTGTGTGTGTGTGTGTGTGTGTGTGTGTGTGTGTGTGTGTGTGTGTGTTTTCTCAAGGTCAGAATCAATGAGGAAGGGAATGAAATCAGGAAAAAAATAGATATTGTTTGTCAAGTATTTAAATTTGTTATGCATTTATGAAATTTCATTTGAGTGTTTGTGCGGTAAGGAATATTGACACACACACACACACACACACACACACACACACACACACACACACACACACACACCCACCCACCCACCCACCCACCCACCCACCCACCCACCCACCCACCCACCCACCCACCCACCCACCCACCCACCCACCCACCCACCCACCCACCCACCCACCCACCCACCCACCCACCCACCCACCCACGCACGCACGCACGCACGCACGCACACGCACACGCACACACACACAGCACACACACACACACGACACACACACACACACACACACACACACACACACACACACACACACACACACACACACACACACACACACACAGAATTAGAGATACAAGGGAATAAATAAAAAAATTCATGGAACTATTATCAAAACCCTTTAATATCATATCGCCTTTCACAAAATTAACCTTGATTACCTAGTACACACGCCCTCGGACAAAGGCTAACAAACACACAAACAAACAGACAAACAAACAACTTAACATGTAGCAGCCCGAGGCACAAACCTTTACCATACGTAATGAAAGCCTGAGAATTTTCCCATTAAGTATCGTTCAGTGTTGAGCTTATGTGGTTGTGGTGTACCTCGCAAATTGCCTTAATAAGATTATCAACGTGTAGAGATAGACTGGGTATTAATGATGGTTCTCTAATCAATGTAATACACATGTCAAAAGCGTATTAGTAGTGATGGTGTTGGTAAATGTATGTTTGTGGATGAATAGATTTTGTTATGCATTGATTTCATGTATTTTTTTTTTATTCATTCGTGTTTATTTCAAGTTCATCCTTTTATTTATTTATTTTTTTTAGATATATATGTATTTTCAGGTGTTTTTGTAGCGTTGTCATCTTCATTCGTCATATCTTTCCTATACTTATTTTTCTCCTATACTTATTTTCTTTCCTTCCTTCTCCCTTCTCTTTCACGGTCTCCTTCGGTCTCCTTCCTAAACACATCCCTTCATCTTCATTTATGTATCCATCTTACCACCACCACCACCTCCTCCTCCTCCTCCTCCTCCTCCTCCTCCTCCTCCTCCTCCTCCTCCTCCTCCTCCTCCTCCTCCTCCACACATGTAAATAGTCTTGCTTCGCCTACAAACCTGCAACATTTGTAGGTCGACAGCAGTAGTTTGTGGGAAAGAAAAAATGGGTCTATTTCCTCGAATCTCAGGCTTACCTATTTCTGAGGCGATGGCTTCAGTTTGCTCACTCCTTGAAACTGTGTGCTTTCTAAAATTTTGTGGCATGGCTCTGGTGTGTGTGTGTGTGTGTGTGTGTGTGTGTGTGTGTGTGCGTGTGCGTGTGCGTGTGTGCGTGTGCGTGTGCGTGTGCGTGATGCGTGTGTGTGTGTTAAGGAAGCGATTGTATTCTATTTATTTATTTATTTATTGTTTTTAGTTTTGTGTTCCTTGCATCTTCATTTCCATTTAATTGTCATTCTGCTTATTCCACAGCTGGACATGGGATAAGTAGGTGAAAATGTGCGCGGGCGGGAGGGAGCGCGGAAAGCACATAAAAGGAAAGGACAGGAACGGAAGGAAAGGAAGGAAAGGAAAGGACAAGTCACTGAAAGCGTAATGCAAGGGAAGGGAAGGAAGTAGGAATGGAAGGAAGGGAAGAGAATAGAAGAGAAGAGCGAAGAGACGAAAGAGAAGAGAAGAGCAGCCAGCAAGAGACTAGATACGCGAATATCAGCTACTATCTCTACTATGATCCGTGTCGCTTTTCAGTCACTTCCTGTATTTATGCCTGTCTTTCATGACAGTCCCTTCCCTTCCATTCCACTTATTCAACGCGTCCCATACCTTCCAAGCACCTTCCAATCCCTTTTCCCTTCCCTTCCCTTCCTTCACCTTACATTACCTTACCTTTTATCTCCCCCAACAGAGTGTTAAGTTCAGTTGAGTTCCTCGTGAAAAATCATGGACTTACACCTTACATAGTATTTGTGTTAAACATAATTTCTGACAACAAAAGAAAGAAAAAATAAAGAAAAAAACAAAGAAAATATGAAATAATTACTAATCGCTTAACAAAAAAGATAAAAATAAATAAAAGTCATTCATATGCTTTGGAATAGTTATTTTGATCTTGTGGTAAGTAAGTTTTGAGTATATAATGAGAAATGATATTATTACACTTACTCCACGTAAACTAATTAACCTTACTATGACATCCAAAACATTGTCATGTCGGCCAAAGCTGTCACCACAAATAGCTTAAATATTAATCCTGACTCACGGTTATCAAACTACAAAGATAATGTAATATCATGACCACCACTACCACCGCTACTACCAATACCACAACCACACTACCACTACCACCACCACACTACCACTACCCCCACCACCACTCCTACCACCCCCACTACCACTACTGAAACTACCACTACTACTACCATTACCACTAACACCACTACCATTAGCACTATGAAACTACCACCTACACAATCATCATTACTACCACCACCACAACTACCACCACCACCACCACCACCATTACTAGTTTAACCTTTTCTCATTACCGTCACACCAATAATAGCATTGCTCCTCACCCCGTTGCAGCATTAGCAGCCTCGTGTTATCACCTCTTCAGTGTGAGGGATGAGGGTTTAAAATGCAGGAAAAACTAGGAAATGTTATATATTATGTGCCTTCAAGTGGGAGATAGAACACGCTTGTCTGTCATGGTAATTGTTGCACAGTGAAGAGCGAGTGATTAATGGACGAGGTGTTGTAAGGTTCAAAGGAGAGAAAGAGAGAAAGAGAGAAAAAACGGGTTAATATAGAATATGAAATGTGTATCTGTGTAGCATATAATGTTATATTTTGTGTATATTGTTTTTTTTTCTTTTTTTTTATCTCTCTCTCTCTCTCTCTCTCTCTCTCTCTCTCTCTCTCTCTCTCTCTCTCTCCTCTCTCTCTCTCTCTCTCTCTCTCTCTCTCTCTCTCTCTCTCTCTCTCTCTCTCTCTCTCTCTCTCTCTCTCTCTCTCTCTCTCTCTCTCTCTCTCTCTCTCAACAGTGAGTAAGACCCTTTGTTTTGTCTTTTCGTGTTTTCTTTCAACTTCATTTCTGTTTCTTGATTTATTGTTATTCTTTCACTTTCTCTCACACTTTTTCACGCACCAAACTATTTTTGCCGGACATTCTTGCCTTTCTTTCTTTTTTTTTCTTTTTACCTTGTAGTTTTTATCATGATGGTGCAATGTTATTATGGTTATTATTACATTTTGTTTTGTGTTTACTATTTTGCTGCTGGCACGTGCATGCAATTACATTTTTCTGGCAATGTTTGTTTGTTAACTTGTTTGTATGTGTGTGTGTGTGTGTGTGTGTGTGTGTGTGTGTGTGTGTGTGTGTGTGTGTGTGTGTGTGTGTGTGTGTGTGTGTGTGTGTGTGTGTGTGTGTGTGCGTGTGCGTGCGTGCGTGCGTGCGTGCGTGCGTGCGTGCGTGGGTGGGTGGGTGGGTGGGTGGGTGGGTGGGTGGGTGAGTGTGTGTGTGTGTGGGTGGGTGTATGTGTATGTGTGTGTGTGTGCGTGTGTGTGTGTGTGTGTTTTAAACTTGAAATAATACTAATACTAATAGTGATGATGATGATAATGTTAATAATGATAATGATAATGATAATGATAATAATAAAAATAATAAGGATAATAATAAAAAACAATGTTGATAATAACAGTAATAATAATAATAATAAAAATAATATTGCATTGCTTATTGGTGTATCCATTACGCTGAAAATGTACAGGTGATAATGAAATGTGAAGAGAAAACACATTTAACTCCATTAAAAGTGAGCAAATGGAGAGTAAATGAGGTATTTTAGCAAGAAATTCTGAAAATTATTGCAAAAAATAAACGGTGGTGGTATTTGTGGTTGCATGAGTAAATGGAAGGGGAAGAGTAATTTTCAAGCTGTTTATGACTCTCACAATGGATGGGATGGGGTCGTGGGACTGTGTTTGTACCGATCTGGAGGGGCTGTTTCAGGGGGACGAGGCGGTTAAGGTGCGGTACTAGAACTGTGGATGAAGGGCGACCTGTGGCTGGAAGTGACAGGGAGTGTTGTACAGAACCTTCTCGGACTAAGGAAGGTGGTGTTGGTGTCTTCTTCTTGTGCAGCTTGAACTGTTTATTCTGTGTTGGTCTCAAGGAGGAGGAGGAAGAGGAGGCAGAAAAGGTGTAATTAAGCTTCGTTATGATGAAGAGAATACATGTGTTCCTCATATTAGGTACTAGGAGGCTTAGGGATTTCTGTTTCAGTAGGAGGTGGAAGCTGCAGGTAAAGGACGAAATTATGATGTGTGTGAAGCTCATCAAAGGGAAATGAGGTGTTTGTGGTGACGCTTTGAACTTTGATCTCCCAGGGATGGCTTGTAAGATCAATGTGAGAACAGGAGGTACCTACTGTCCTTGCCCTTGTGTACATAACTACTGTCTTAGGCAACTGTTCACTAGTGTAGATAGTTGAGGACGTCTGGGAAGGCACTGAAGTAAGTTATTGTTATTGAAGTCGTTCATACATTTTGACTCCTTTTGGTGTTTTTCGTGGCGTCGTTAGTGAGGATGAGGATGAGGATGGGATAAAAAATAGGTGACTCCCTCTATCAGTTGCTTACCGTTGCTTAGGAAGTCCACGAGTTTTGAGATGACGCTGCCTCGCTTCCCTGGGTCGAGTGTCTCCTCCGTGATGATTATGTTGCCTTGGTGAAATCGAAGGCAAGGCCCATTAAAAGTTCGCAATTCTCCAAGTTATGGTATTGAGGTCAAGAAGGTGGACAGTACAATGATGCTGAGGAATTGGATTGAGTTATGAAGTTTAATGGTAACACTGACGTCAGGATATCCATCACCCCGTGCCATCAGCAGCAGGATTGGCGTCGTGTAAGTCTCAGTCATGAACTAGGAAAACAATCAGTCACGGAGCGGATCAACGGCTTGGTATGAGTAGTTTCCTCACTCACTCACTTACTAGCACTCTGTTTTACACTTGTCCACGGGATTTTTACACATGTTTCCTGCAGGAGGCGTGTATGTAACGATGAAGGCGAGCTGGCGTGGGGGGCGTGGCGGGGATCTGTCACATAAGGTTTAAAGGGGAGGAAGGTGTTATATGACCTTCGGCTACTCTGGTGACGGAACGCCCTACAGACTCGCTCAATTTCTCGCTACCAATCAGTGTGTGTGTGTGTGTGTGTGTGTGTGTGTGTGTGTGTGTGTGTGTGTGTGTGTGTGTGTGTGTGTGTGTGTGTGTGTGTGTGTGTGTGTGTGTGTGTGTGTGTGTGTGTGTGTGTGTGTGTGTGTGTGTTCCTATACATAACCAATGAATTTTCACCTGAATGTTTCCCTTCCTCCAGGTGGTGTTCCTTGTATACAGCTTGGTGTTCCCGCCTCGTTCCCCTTCACCAGCTCCCACTCCGACCCAGGTAAGTTGTCAAGTGCATCTAGTTAGCGAGACAGGTGTAAGCTTAACTGAAAAGAAAAAAGTATACCAGTTGCGTGTATTTCTTGAAAGCCAGAATTGCCTGTTTGTCAGTGTTATTGTCTTTAAAAGGATAGTAGTTTTGTCTTGTAAAGGATACCAAATGTTTTATCAGGTAATTAATTGCAGGTGTGTGCTGGTGTGTGTTGGTAGAAAAAGACCTGCTGACATGTGTGTGTTAGTGTTATTTAGTAAAGATGTCTGCGTGATGTTTACTTGTAGTGTGTCTGTTTCTTATGTGTTATATCCGTTAGGAAAGTTAGTGTTGTGAGAGAGAGAGAGAGAGAGAGAGAGAGAGAGAGAGAGAGAGAGAGAGAGAGAGAGAGAGAGAGAGTGAGTGAGTGAGTGAGTGAGTGAGTGAGTGCGTGTGCGTGTGTGTACGTGTACGTGTACGTGTGTGTGGGTGTGGGTGTGGGTGTATGTGTGTGTCTGTGTCTGTGTCTGTCTGTGTGTGTTCCCGAGGAAGATTTGCAAAAAATGGATAAATATTAATTTTGTTGAGGACATGAAAATTGACAACAATTGATAAAACAATGCAAAACTAGGTTGTTGTTCCAAATAACAAATGTCACATGAAGCTTGAATAGGTGTGCAATATAGACAAACATTTTTTATTCCCCACCAATACAAATTTTTTATATTGCATGTATCGAGCACGAGACTTAAATATGAAAACCATTGATGCCCTTCTCCTCATATGTAGATAATAAATAAAAAAAAAAATGTATACGTGTATGTTTACAATTCAAGGAAAGTTTTGTACTGGAAAAAAATTTGTCTGAGGTAATGTTATGGACATTAAATTTTCAACATGGGTCAGCTTCTTTCAGTGACCGACAAAGTTAAAGGGATGTAAGGTAGATATAGTCATTGTGTTTATATTCAAGTGTGTGTGTGTGTGTGTGTGTGTGTGTGTGTGTGTGTGTGTGTGTGTGTGTGTGTGTGGTGTGTGCGTGTGTGTGTGTGTGCTGTGGTGTGTGTGTGTGTGTGTGTGTCTCATCCATTCATCCATCCATCCATCCTTCCTTCCTTCCTTCCTTCCTTCCTTCCTTCCTTCCTTCCTCTCCATCCTTCCTTTCATCTTTCCTCCCTTCCTTCCTTCCTTCCATCCATCCATCCATCCATCCATCCATCCATCCATCCATCCATCCATCCATCCATCCATCCATCCATCCATCCATTCATTCACCATTCATCAGGTAGTGGTTGTAGGTGGTCACAGTGGGTCTGGATGAGTCATAGGTGGAAGAGTACTGGAGTTGGGATGGAGGTGGAGGGGTGAGGGGGGGAGTGAGGGGGTAACATTCCGGCCTCTCTAAAAAAAAAGTTAAGTCTATGAGGTCATCTAATCCACTTGGTGTTTCCGTCCCTCCTCCGGCTCGGTTTCCTCCTTGTTATTTAATGCGACGTAGTTTCCTTCGCGTCCCAGCTGCCGGCGGAAAAAATACCGTAAATAACACAAGAGTAGACAAGACACCTTAAGTTTCCACCCAAAAACCACCTCTCGGTATTCACACTTTCCATGACAAATTCCACAGTAAACATATTTCCTTTACTCCATTTTAAAGCAAAGGGAAGGAAAAAAAAATGGGGAAAAAACTATTTAATTTCAGTGGGGGTTAGATAGGTAAACAAAATCCAGCTGTGTGTGTATATTCTTTTTCTTTTTCACTCGCTGTTAAAGGAAATTCAGCTTTTAAAAATTGCCTTCAGCTCTATAGAGGGACGGCGAGGGGCAGGTAAAGGACTTCCCCTTTATATAGAGCATCATTAAAGGTGGCAGCCTGCTTGACGGAGGGGCTGCAGGCCGGTGCATGACGTGACTCCATATCCTACTCCTACTCGTCCTTGCTTCCTTGAGCTTCCAACCACACGTCACCCCCGCCACGCCACGCCACATTCCTTGTTTCTTTCATCACATATCACGGCCCCAGGTCACACACACACACACACACACACACACACACACACACACACACACACACACACACACACACACACACACACACACACACACACACACACACACACAACACACACACACACACACACACACACACACACACACACATACACAGACACACACACACACACACACACACACACACACACACACACACACACACACACAAATACACACAAATACACACACACAGACGCTTCTAAGCACATACATACACACATACACACACACATACACACACGCATATATACACACACTGCCCACTCCTCTGTAATTCCTTCCACCACCACCACCACCACCACCACCACCACCACCACCACCACCACCACCACCACCACCACCACCACCACCACCACTTCCCTCCACTACCTCCACCACCCTATGTATAATTCAAGTCTGCGGGGCATACATTTTGAAGCGAAGGGACAAGTTTGTGTGCTTTTATTCGGTTATTCCTAGAAATTTGCCTTTCGTGATCTTAGTTTGAGTGTGTTTCTCTGTCCAAGGAAGATTTGTAGGATTTCAAAGAAGTCAAATCTTGTATTGGCCTAATGTTATTTGGATTGAGAGAGAGAGAGAGAGAGAGAGAGAGAGAGAGAGAGAGAGAGAGAGAGAGAGAGAGAGAGAAGAGAGAAAGAGAGAGAGAGAGAGAGAGAGAGAGATACACACACAAGAAAAGTTAACAGAAACCAGCGTGCGTGGGTCTAAATATCCTAAGTTAGTGAGGGAGAAAAACGCCCTGGCCAAGCTAAGTGATAAGGGAATAGATAAGAGACATGAAGTTGCTCCTACACCCAGCAATAATGCGCGTGAATGATTGCAGTACAGACGCGGGAAATAATTATGAATATCCGATAGGCTATTCCACGGTTTCGTGAATAAACATAGTTAGGCAAATTAAGGCCGTAATGCCCACATAAATCGAGGTACAGTCTGGCATAAATAAAATATCATGAGAGGTATTTCATAAAACATATTTTTTTTGGCTCGTATGGTTGGGGGAATTTTTTAATATAAATATATACATATATATATATATATATATATATATATATATATATATATATATATATATATATATATATATATATAATGCATTTATTTGTATTTTATTATTGTGTAGTCATTATATACGTCTTTGTTTGGTTGTTAGTGTGTTTGTATGGATGTGTGTGTGTGTGTGTGTGTGTGTGTGTGTGTGTGTGTGTGTGTGTGTGTGTGTGTGTGTGTGTGTGTGTGTGTGTGTGTGTGTGTGTGGATGTGTGTGTGTGTGTGTGTGTGTTGTGGTAGGTAGGTTTGGTATGTGTGTCCGTGTCATGCATATTTCAGTAGCCTGACATTTCATCACTGTATTTTGTAAACTGGAAGCTGCTTTGTGGCCAGACTCGGAAGCCACAGTAACCAGTTTTAAAATCCATGAAAGTTGTAAAGTAAAGCATATTCTCCTATGCTCTCTCTTTTCCCCCCTCTTTTATGTATGCATGTGTTTATTTAATTAATCCCTTTTTTTGTACAGCTTACTTTCAGGGTCACTCAACACACAACCAATAAATAACGTGATGTATTTTTCCTCCCACAGTCCCTGCCCTCCCGGCCCCGCCCCGCCCCAGCCCCGCCCCGCCCCGCCCCAGCCTACGTCAGTTTAGCGTGCCTTAATATTTTTGTAGGTGTTCCCTGAGTCTCTGTCTAATAAAGTATATATCTATATTTGGAGAAGGACGTGTTTCATTACCCACCTCCCTCGGGTCTTACATAAATGGTAGAGAGAATTTCCTGTAGCATATAACGTTTTATGTATATATATATATTTTTTATCTATATATATTTTTTTTCTTTACATGGGACAAAATTCGTGCCGTGCTAGCAGTTCATTTAGAAGACTGAGTGTGTATGTGTGTGTGTGTGTGTGTGTGTGTGTGTGTGTGTGTGTGTGTGTGTGTGTGTGTGTGTGTGTGTGTGTGTGTGTGTGTCTCCCCTTAGTCTGTCCTCGGAAAGGCGTGTAATATTCAGAACTCTTTACTGGACTCACGTGATACCACCTCCTGCCCTTCCGAGTCTAGATCGTTGACAATTAGCTGGTTATGGACGTTCAGGCTGTTCCAAGAGAGGTAAGAGAGACCCCTGCTGGTATACTTCTACTCTTATTATTATTTCTATTATTGTTATTATTTATTACTATTTGTGTTATCATTGTTATCACTATTACTATTATTACAGGTTTCGTTCGCATCATAAATTTTGTGGACGTGACGGGACTGATTTATTCATGTATTTACATTTACTCCCTAACGACACTGTCTATCACGCGACAGATGATTACCTCGCCACTAGTGTTACTTAATTACCTAGGGACCTCCTGGCGCCCTCAGACCATTAGGTAAGGATGTTCTATGGAGGATTCTGTCGATCGTTCCATTTCTTCACCTTTTTCTTTTTTTCTATTTTTGACTGTGTGCAAAATACCTCCCGGGTACAGGAAGCTGGAGGGGCGTCGGGGAGGGAATGTGTTTGCGCTTCAAGCCAAGCAATGACTAGCTCTCCCTAAGGACGTTAGACCATTCATGCAGCAAATTCAGGCGCAGCTTTTGAATAATTGATAGATGAGAGAAAGCCATTTGCAGTCCCGGCTCAGTACTTTATCTCTTCCTCTCAGCAGATGTAAAGAAATGGCTTCCCTGTGCAGTTTTACGCCTCAAAGGATGCATGTTGCTTGCCTCTGTGATGCTCTGAAGGAATTGCGTTGCGTTGAGGAAGGAAAGTAAAGTAAGGTAAAGCAAAGAGTGTTTGTATTTTCTTCATAAGTGTTAATTTCCTAAATTGAATCAGGTTTGTTAATTCAGTGAGCAATGTGGAAGCCTAAAGGAATATATATTTCTACTCCTAGTCATGAAGGAATGTTATTAAGTATTCAGTAAATAGTTAATGCATATAACCATTGATCACACTGACTGACTGACTGACCGGGTCAACAAAAATAGTCAACCATTGCAATAATAAATACCGTTAAAGAAAATCAATAAACAAAACAAAACAAACATGATCAATAATTCAAGAAAAAAAAATAATAATGAATTTATTTGAAACGTGGCGCGAAAAAAAGTAATTGAAAACTCTACATCCAATATATTTCGTCCAGATTTCCCAACCTGGCGTCCATCTCTCTACTGATATGCAGAAATATTTGAGTTTACTTCTCTTCTGTATCAATGCCAATGTTCCAATATATATTCCAATATGCGACTCTGATTGATATTGGTGGCCAGAAAAGCTTGAAGATGGACCCTTTGACATACACACAAGTAGACATTATTTTATATATGCATGCACGAGTAAATTGTTTATATATGTGTTTGTATGCGATCGATGCTTGTCAGGATAGTCTGTATGTATGTATGTATATGTGTGTGTGTGTGTGTGTGTGTGTGTGTGTGTGTGTGATTTACCATGGTCTTGAGGATCACGCGCAGGACTCGTGATCGTCAGCCATTACCCTCACGGAGAGAGCTTGCAGCTCATTGTAGCCCGATCTATGGGTAAGGCTGTGACCTTTCACACACCACACACCCCATCCTCTTGCTCAAGGAGGACAGTAACTGCTTGCGCTTGGTCATCAGTGAAACTTTGCACCTTGAGCGAGGCGCGAACTCGAGCCTGCCGAGTCACAGGCTAAGACGTTACCACTGAGCTCCCAAGCAGTGTGTGTGTGTTGGGTTTTATTTAAGACATATTGTTGAATTACCAACTAAAACGACAGCAGTTTTCTATAAATAAACTAGATTTTTTTGCATTATATAAGTTAGAAATTTCCTCGCCACTTAGAGTATGCAAGGGCAAACTAGGTTATAATCAAGTCGTGTTTGGCATAATTTAACTGTTACCTACAGCTTTCATTAGAGACTCTGGACTCTAATTTACGTCGTCTAATTCTCAAAGAAAAGTATTTGGCAAGAATACGAATAAAAGTTAATATTATCTCATTTGCAGCAGCCGCCACCTTATTGTGTTTTTATAGCTTAAGTTTCTACAAGTGTAAAGTTTAAAATGTATGCAGTATTAACGCATTATTAAATCAGACCTTGGAAACAGTGACGAGATGGAAACTGCGCAGAAGTGATGCGCCGTAGCCTATATTCCTTCACGGACTAACTTATTATATTTTCAATTGTAAGCTTGCGAATAATGTTCTTGCCTGGTACTTAGAAAAATATATATATATATACAAATAAATGATAAAAATGATGGTTATAACGAGATAAGGTAAGTATTTTGATTATGTATAGTCCTTTATTTACGATGGTACTAAGCTGGTCGAGTGACTCGAGTGACCGAGTCAGTGTCGAAGATGGTGTCGGAGTGAGTGTATAGCCGGTTGTCTGATGGATTTTACCGGCTTGGATAGACTAATCTGGAGGTAGTGACGACTACAGCAGCAGCCTGGCGTGAGTACTGAAGGTTATTATGTGCTTTGGAAACCTGTCTGACGCGGAGGTTATCTGTGGAAGTGAATTATGTTTGTTTACAGTATTTGTACCGCGTCGTGTTCTGAGGGTTGACAACCTTACACACACACACACACACACACACACTCTCTCTCTCTCTCTCTCTCTCTCTCTCTCTCTCTCTCTCTCTCTCTCTCTCTCTCTCTCTCTCTCTCTCTCTCTCTCTCTCCCATATACACACAAACACACACAGGAACTGTTGTCAAGGCTACATAAAAGGATTTAATTTGGCTTGAGGGCGATGTGGTACTAGTGGTGAAACAAGTGTGGGTGCGCGTGTGCGTGTGCGTGTATATATGTATCCCATATAGCATACAGAGGCATCGGACATTTATTACCCCCAGCATAGAAGACAGAATACTATCTACATTTCGCCTACCTCTGTCTGTCTCTGTCCCTCCTTGCCTCTCTCTCCCCTCCCTGCCTCCCTCTCCCCTCCCTGCCTCCCTCTCCCCTCTCTGCCTCCCTCTCCCCTCTCTGTCTCTCTCCCCTCCCTGTCTCCCTCTCCCCTCCCTGCCTCCATCTCCCCTCCCTGCCTCCCTCTCCCCTCCCTGTCTCCCTCTCCCCTCCGGGCCTCCCTCTCCCCTTAATAAAACAGTGTTGCCAGGTGGATGGTGAAGCGTTGTGGGCTCATGGTTGGTTTCAATTCTTATTTAATGGAGGCGAGGGTAATATAATCTTAGGAATATTACACTTCTTTATATCTGTGGTTTATTTTCCATTCCAAGAGCTTCTGAACTCCTCTGAAACTCACTCCTTCACCCCTTCCTTACCTCTGCAACCTCGTGTCCCCTGTGGCTAATCCCTTTCCCTTTCTTTATTTTGGTCCCCTTGTCACTTTTGTTTTAATTCGCCAACACAATCAGACGTTCACTCCCTCGCCTCTTTTCCTCATGTCCCATTCCCTTGGAACCTAATCCCTTCCCCCTTTCTTTATCCTTCTCCCCATGGCTGTTTGTTTTTCCTATTTACACAAAACTAAACTTATATTTTTGTGTTTTTCGAGCAATGAAGAACCGGAATTTGAAAATGGGTTAGGTTTATGCAGCTTTTTTATTATTTATTTTTTCCAGCACTCTTACGTTGCCTTGTAGTGAACGACCGTGAATAATTATGTTACATGATTTATGGTGCGTAACCTTACTTCATTTTACAGTCTATTTTTGATTTATAGTTCAATTATGCGTCCCCACAAGGTAGTACTATTTTGCCGGTAACTTTTACGTGATAAGGATTTTTGTTGTGAAGCCTAGCGGTACTTTTTTCTACAATGTTTCTACCTGTTTAATGTAAAGTTAGACTGACCAATTATCAATAATAGGATACTTTTTCTTTTTTTAATTACTAGTCTTTTTATTTATTATACTCGCGATTATTTTTTTTTGGGTGCAGGTCTGACTTGATTACAACTATTATTTAAGTCATTAATTGCAGGTGTTCAGTGCTAGTTGATAGAACACTTGTGATAAAAGTACTATTATTACTTGTTTGCTTGTGCGTGTCTCTCCTCGTGTCAGCTTCGTAAAGGTTACACTAGAGGGCAGGACAATGGTTACATCAAAATCTACTTACTCTAATGTGTGTTAATTCTCGCTTCCCTTGTGTGTCGTACGTCTGGCAATGGAACGAGACGAGGAATCATACATTGAAAGTTATGTTTGCAGTCTGCTTCTGATAACTCTTGCTCCTCCCCTTCATCACAGACTCCATTCAGTGAGCGCACATTTCCTCAGATATTCGTGTCATCATTTCAAATCGCGATGGTGCAATCAAGCTGTAAGGGAAGGTGTGTTTGGTGTTGTGTCAGGAATAGAGTGGAATCAGATGCGTGTGAGGCTGACATTTTAAGTTTATCAGCAGATTCTTTCCTCATCTAGGGTTACGACCTTACATATATTCCTGTTCGTATTTGGCTTAAAGAAATCAACACATTCAATGGATTATATATTATACTCAATGTTAACGTCGTGCCATAATAATAACCCGAACAATCATGTAGATTAGAGATTATAATATTAGTAAGCGAATAAACAGAAGTGAAATGGTGTCACAAATACCCAATTAATATAATAACAATAATGGAATAATAAGAAAAATGGATTAATAAGTCATTACACCTGAAATAATAATATAATACTCAGGAAATGTATTACCAGTGGCGCAGGTAGGCTCAGACCCTCCACCCGTCTTACGCCGATTACACACCCTTAGTATTCTTAGCATTCTTAGTAACTTAGTATTCGGGAACCCATATTCGGAAAAGTAATGAATACATATATATGAATAAGCTACAATTATCCAACAAGTATAAATGCCGTAACACAGACACTACCGGTACTCCCCCGTGACTCACAATGGTACGGCCTAGACAGCTCCTCCGCCGTCCGTAACACTGCTTCACTATACTCACGACTCACAATTCCTGCACGACTTGAACCAACACCAGATGCAGGAGACTAGAGGACTTTTGTACCGTTGATGTCAGGGTGAGCACTGGGCCTGCTCTGCCCCCCCGCCCCCCTGCCCCCCTCTATTTTATTTATTTATTTTTATTTTTGCCCAACAACCATGGCTTTGGCTATTAGGCCATCATATTTTATTTCTTTGTTCAATTTGCTTGTTTTATTTGTTTGAAATATTGAGTTATTTATTTATTCATTCATTTTATTTTTTATTATATATATATATATATATATATATATATATATATATATATATATATATATATATATATATATATATATATATATAACATTTCTCTAACCTTGTATTTACAATGTTATGGTAATTGGAATGTCACATAAATACACTACATGACTACTTTCGTGTACAAAAAAAAATCATGTTGGAAGGAAAGAATCATCGCATCTCAATAGATTACAATTTAGAAGGAACAGTAATGGAATAAACCTCCTTGTCTTCTTTCCTTCCCCTCACAGCCTTCCCTCCCTTCCTCTCTGTCGTCTCTCCCCATCCCATCACTTATTCCTCCCCCATTCTTCCCCCTCGTTCCGTTCTCTCTGCTTTTTGCCCCATTTCTTCCCTCTTCCTTCCCTTTTCCTTCCCTCTTCCTTCCTTCTTCCTTCCCTCTTCCCTCTACCTCCTTCCACCGCTGCCACTCCGTCTAAACAAATCCTTTAGGTTGTACAGGCCAGATGTCAAGGGCTTCTCGGCTTGGCCTCTCCTTCCTTGCATCTTTAGGGAAGCTGTCTGGCTTCTGCTGTTGCTGTTGTTTCATGTAAAGGTCACTTCAAATTTTAGAGCAGTGCAACATTATTATTATTATTATTATTGTTTTTTTACTTGATTTTTAGTTTATATATTTAACGTTTATTTATTTTATTTATTTATTTATTTTTTTGGTGGGTATAGCATCGTGACTGTGTTAGGTATAGATGTTGGAAATAAAAGATTGAGCAAGGAAAAAGTAATGACATAGTTTATGAATGAGATTTCCTCCAGTAATGGCCCGGGAAGTAATCTGTGTGGAATGGAAGCTTACGTGTGTGTGTGTGTGTGTGTGTGTGTGTGTGTGTGTGTGTGTGTGTGTGTGTGTGTGTGTGTGTGTTTTCCATTCATATCCAGGGAGCTTGATGCTACACTACAGTAAAAACAGATCAGTAAGATAAAAAAAAACCAAGTAAAAAAAGATAAAAAGGCTTTCCAGTTAGAGATTAATTACAGTTGATTGTTGTCATTAGTAGCTGTGATTGTTTACTTATTTCCTCGAGTCAGGAGTAATTATGATATTGGGAAGGCAGTGTTTAGGCGATGATGGGCGTGAGAACATTAACAAACAAACGAACAAACAAAACAAAAAATAAATAGTAAACTGTCCAACTTTTCCTAGTAAACATGGGTCAGATTTTTATATTTTGTATTTATTTATTTGTATTTATTTATTTATTTATTTGTTTGTGTATTTTTTAAAATTGATTTATGTATGCATTTATTTATTTATTCATTTATTTATTTACTCGCCAGGTAGAGTCAAAAGTAGTGTTTTGTCACATTTTCCCCTTGCCCTCTTTCCTTCCTCTCACTTTCCTTCCCACTCTATCCTTTCCTCCTGTTTCATTCCTTCCTTCCCACCCTCTACTTTCCTTCCCACTTCTTCCTTTCCTTCCTACCTACACACCGTCTCCTCCCTTCCTTCCTCACCAAACCTTAACTTCCTCTCTTCCTCCTGTTCCTTGTTCTTTCCTCCCTCTCCCTCAGTCCACCTTCTAGAGACAGAGAAGGTAAAAAAGAGAAGGAAGTCACCACAAATTACTGGGTCATCGATCTTACGTGTGGCCAAGATTCCTAAACACAATAGTTAAACAAAATGTGTGTGTCTGGGGTGGGGGGGGGGAAGATATTTTTTTTGGCGCGAAATTCAGGCGATTCTCATGTTGGCTTAGATGCATTACCAACTATTTTACTCTAATGTGGTGATAATCCCAGCGAATCGTAGCGTAAAATTAACCTTGATGCATAATTACCCATGGAATGAAATAATGACGTATTCATTCCTAAAAAAAAAAAAAAGTGATGTTAATTTTCGCATGTTAATGAGATGTCTGTCTGTATGTCTGTCTGTCTGTCTGCATGGATGGGTGGGTGTATCAGAGAATGACTAATTGCGGATCCACACCTTATATATATATATAGCTGATGGGTGGGTGCGAGGCGTGGCTTGTGTCATTCTATTAGGTCTTTGGGTATGCTAGATGGGCGAATACTGAGCGTTCCTTTAAGCTGTTGAATATCTTATGGAAGCGTGTGATAAGATCCTTTTAGCTTATAAGATATGCTGGGAGGCGTGGCAGGATGGTGTCTTTTTAAGCTATAGGATACGTTAGGAGGCGTTGGCGTATGGTAGAAAGCGTGGCTGATACTGTTCTTTAGAGGAAATATTTGTAGGAGGAGCGGCTCAGCTTGTTCCTTAAATCAGGGTAAAGAGCGTGTTTGTGGTGTGTGATTCAGGTCCTTTTTGAGAGTATTCATGAGGGGATGGTCGCCAAACACAGGCAGCAGGTCGTCTGTTTAAAGGAAAGACGGAAGCGAGGGAAGCCGTGTTATATATCGATCATGGTATTAGTTATTCATGAGTAGAGTGAAGGCAAGTGTGAGTGATCGCTATCCTGCCTTACCCAGCCTTACCCTACCCTGCCCTACCCTACCCTGCCCTACCCTACCCTACCCTGCCCTCTCCTCTCCTCTAAGTCTTATGCGGTCCAAGTGTTTTCAGCTTTTTTCTATACCCATTATATAATTTTTTTTGTTTTAGACACAAGCGATGTTACCTGGAATATGAAACGAAAAATGCATTCAAGTTGGATTTACTACCTTTATTAACTTTAAATTGCTCGCTCAGTCCCCCTATTAAGATATTCTCATGCGTTTATCTGTTAATTTGAACGCATGTTTAAGCGTGTATATAATAATTCACTCCCTGCTTTTTATATTCAGTTTTTTTCCACCGCACCCAATCTGAAAAGTGTCACTCAGCCCCCAACTGCCCCCCCCCTCCACGTACCCTAAGGAGCACGTGGACCCCAGATTGAGAACTTCTGGCGTGAATGTGTGGATGGGAGTGACAGAATGGATGGGAGAGTGGAAACATGGAGGCGTAAAGGAGGGAAGGGGAAACTGGTACCTTATTGCCCATCCACACTATAGGGGAGTACCGGTGGGCATGAGTGGTTAGTCCATCGTTACTGTGACGGGCGAATCAGCGGACTGACAGCTCGTACCGTATTTAATCAAGGGAAATCACCAAACAGTGACCCGGTAGTTAGTATGGTATAGAGACACGACGCTGCCAGGCACACACATAGTTACTGCGAGGAAAAAACACAAAAAAGAAGTGAATTTGTTAGAATATAAAGGGAACTAACTAACTAAAAGGAATATTAGAGGCTTAAAGGGGCGTATAGGAAGGGTTTGGGAGGGTGAGGGGCATAGAGGGAGGGTGAGGGGCATAGGAGAGAGGAATCAGGGCATAGGAGAGAGGAATCAAGGCATAGGAGAGAGGAATCAAGGCATAGGAGAGAGGCATTAGGGCATTAAAGAGAGGAATCAGAGCATAAAAGAGAGGATTCAGGGCAGGGATAGAGCAAAATAAAATACAAATTGTGGACAGAATAATTAAGAGAAAAACTGTGAATAATAGCTAATTAACAAAAGGTCATGACAGGTGGTAGTAAGGTCACAGGTAGAATGAATGACCTTTACCTGCATCAGCGTTAAGGTCAATAAAGTCCTTGAACCCAAATTGACTTTCCCGACGCAGGAAATAAAAACAAACAAACTTTACTTTCTCCGGAGACTAAATGATAATAACACCACCATTTTTGGAGGTTATTCAGGTGTGAGAGTTGTGGATTTATACGAAACGGAATGGAAATACTTAGAGACTGAAACCGCATGCCGTAATGTTTCGCTCGGATCCGGGTGTTGCGATACGGAAGACTTACTGGGGATGAATTAATCACTCACCTGTTTAGTATTTACGGCTCAAACTCGTACCTTGAACACCTGGCGGCTCACAAGGTGTTATGTGGTGTGTGGGTGGATTACATAACGGTACCCTAAGTGGTGTAGTAATAGTGACAGGACTTGGCGTGGTGTAGTGGTGATGTGTGGTGTGGATGTAGTAGGTTTGATGGTGATGTAAGGGTGATGAAGTGAAGTAAGTATATGAAAGGGTGAATGTAGTGTAATTGGTATGGTCGTTAGGGATATTTTTACGCTTGTTACTGAGAGAGAGAGAGAGAGAGAGAGAGAGAGAGAGAGAGAGAGAGAGAGAGAGAGAGAGAGAGAGAGAGAGAGAGAGAGAGAGAGAGAGAGAGAGAGAGAGAGAGAGAGAGAGAGAGAGAGAGAGAGAGAGAGGTGACGGCTGTTGGAGGTGTCACATAAGTTCTGCCACTTAATCTATTGCAGAGTTGATGGTTCAGTCATATTAACTTACGATGGAGGAAGAAGAAAAAGGAGGAGGAGGAGGAGGAGGAGGAAGAGAGAAGAAGAAGAAGAAGAAGAAAAATAGGAAAGGTCCAAAAGCACAAAAGACGAAAAGAAAAGTGAATGATAATAATAATAATAATAATAATAATAATAATAATGATAATGATTATACTAATACTAATAATAACACTAATAGTAAGGAGGCAAACATAGTATAAGGCAAGGCACAGTATTAGCCAACATTCAAACTTCATAATTGCAAACTATATACAAGAAACTCATAAACTTAACTCACTCGTCTTGTTGCAAATAGCGAAGAGGAGGAGGAGGACTAGGAACAATAACAATAATAATAATAATGATAATAATAATAATAACCATATTCCTATCCACTAACGTTTATCAACTCTCAAATCCCAAGTCTTCGTTAGCAGAGAAAGAGACATGGTACAGACAGTGAAACAGGAGACCAGACAGCGATGATACAACTAGACGGAAGTTACAAGGCCAAGTCTATACTAATGTGGAACTTGATACTCGTTATGTTTATACCAAAGTTTAAAGCTAGGAGTTGCCTTTATACTTAAGTCATTGAAGGTAGAGATTATAGCACTGCGGGAGGGCAAGGTAATGTGTATGGTTGGGAAGGGAGAGAAGGGAAGGGAAGGGAGAAGGGAGGGTACAGGTGGTGTTTTAATGGTAGTTTTAAACAAAGGGTGTTGATGACTAGGGGACGTGTCTTGAGGAAGGGGAGAAAGGCAGGCAGGAAGGGAGAAATGGATGAGGGAAGAAGGGTGGTAAAAGCGTGTTCGAAGGGAAAGTGAAGGAAGTATAGATAAAAGCAGAGGGGAAGAAAAAACATTAAAAAAGAATAAACTCAGTTCGTGTAGATCAAATTTTAACAAATGAACGAGGAGAAAGGAAGGACTCGTGAGTAAATTTTCCCCGGTTCACATTTTTCTCTTTTCCTTTTCTTCTAAGAGGGTGAACTATAAAGAGAACATATGGGAAGTGTCAGAGCCAGCCGACCTCCGCCACTTCGTCAGGTTCTCAAGGCGTCGGACACTCCCTCTCTCCCTGACGCTGATTAAGGGTCGCTTTTCCCGCTTTACCCAAACCTTCCTCCTTCTCCTTCCCCGTCTGGCACTGCTGGAACACTGGACGGAAGGCGGGTCTTGGGACAGATAGTAAAGGTCTGTTTTATATTCCATCCCGCAAAGAAGTCATGTTTTAAAGTCTTATTCTTTGATGAGGTCCTCTTCATCTTCCTTTTACCACCTCCTTACCCTCCGTCCATCTTCCCAACATCATACTAATCTTCTTCCATCTTTTATCCTCCTCCTCCTCCTCCTCCTCCTCTTCCTCCTCCTCTTCCGTCTTCTTCTTCATCGTTGATATTGTGGTTGTTATATATATACCTTCCTTTCATCTTGTTATTATATGTTTATCCTATCTCTTCATGCTCCATCTGGTCTATTCTCTCTCTCTCTCTCTCTCTCTCTCTCTCTCTCTCTCTCTCTCTCTCTCTCTCTCTCTCTCTCTCTCTCTCTCTCTCTCTCTCTCTCTCTCTCTCTCTCTTCTCTTCCACTCTCTTTCATTTTCTCACTTCTCCTTTCCTTAACTCTCCTTACATGTCACTTCTCTTTTCTTTTCTCTCTTTTCATCACACTCCTCCTCTTTTTCTTCTTCCTCCTCCTCCTCCTCCTCCTCCTCCATATCTGATTTCTATAAAATAAATTCCATGTAGTTACAGACTTTTTCACGATGCAATTTTTTCTTCTTTTATTTCTTCCTTTCCTGTTAGCCTAAGGTGGAGGGAGAGGGGGGGGTGGGGAGGAGCCTTTGCCTTTACTGTACGTACCTCTCACTTCAGATTGGATAGTATAATTGATCTCAAACAGGGTAATAAAGGTCAACTGGTCTGCTGCTGTTTTTTCTTCCTTGTGTTTTTCTCCTTCTCTTCCTCTTCCTCCTCTCATATCCTGATTCCTCAATATTAGTCACTTCGATGCGTATACATAATTGATGCGAAACCATACTTGACCCCGGCCTCACGCACTCTGATATATAAACGTATTGAACGTAGATCACAGCGACACACCGTTAGTCGCTTGTGCTCGTCAGTTAAAGATGATACTCGTTAATTATGAAGCTGCTGACTATTATAGCTAATGAAGGCGGAGAGGGAAGGTGGAATGTAATAAACGATGGTAAAGAAACAGGTAAAGTGACAAGACGAAGTGTAGAAAGAGCGAGTAAGTGGGTGAGAGAGAGAGAGAGAGAGAGAGAGAGAGAGAGAGAGAGAGAGAGAGAGAGAGAGAGAGAGAGAGAGAGAGAGAGAGAGAGAGAGAGAGAGAGAGAGAGAGATAATAAAGGGAAAAGGAAATGACAGTAAGGAAGGAAGGAAAGTAAGTAAAAGTGATGGAAAGAAATATAAAAATAGTTACGAATAAGGGTTGAAAATGGTAAAGGTGAAAGAAGGATGAAGAAGAAGAATAAAGAATAGAAAAAACGCACATGAATGTATGTTAACAAAGCAGCACTAAATGAAATATAATATGAAGGACAAAGTGAATTGAGACTTAACAAGAAGAGAAAAAAAAAATAATGAATAACATTGGATTAATGACAAGAGGAGGAAAATAATAAGTGGAGATAATAAAGACAGAAGGGGAAGAAGAAATGAGAGAGAAAAAAAATGAAAATGCATTGGAGAGCAGAATATAGAAGGAAAAATATAAAAAAAAAATGTGAAGGAAAGAGAAAGACTGATAGGGGCAAAGGCGAGGGGAATGAAAAGAGACGCAGAAGGAAAGGGGAAAAAATCTTGATAAAGGTTTGGGGGGAAGTAAGAGAAGAAGAAGAAGTAACAGGAGAATAGAAGAATGAAGAGAAGGGGAAACGAATTTGGGGACTGAAAAAAAAAGGAAAGAGAGAAAAAAACGAAGGTAGGGTGAGGAAGAGAATGAAGAAAGGGGGAGGTAGAGGAGGAAAGGAAAATGGAAGGGAGATGAGAGGCGGAAACAAGATAAAGAGGACGAACAAAAAAGAAAGAGGTGTATGAAATATATGGTGTAAAGATCTATTGAAACAGATGTTCTTGAGGAGGAGGAGGAGGAGGAGGACGAGGAGGAGGAGGAGGACGAGGACGAGGACGAGGACGAGGACGAGGACGAGGAAGAGGAGGAGGAGGAGGAGGAGGAGGAGGAGGAGAAGGAGGAGGAGGAGAAGGAGGAGGAGGAGGAGGAGGAGGAGGAGCAGGAGCAGCAGGAGCAGGAGCAGGAGTTTACATTGATTTACATAAGAAGAAAGTTTTGAAATGACAACCTAACATATATTTTAAGAAGAAGAAGAAGAAGAAAAAGAGGAAGAGATGGAGGATAGGAATGAAGAAGAAAGACAAGTGATTCTTCTAAAAAACGTTAAAGGGAAGTTGTGAATGTTTTTGTCCGACTCTAAAATATTTTTTTCTCTCGCTAAATAAATAAATAAATAAATAAATATATATATATATATATATATATATATATATATATATATATATATATATAATAATAATAATAATAGTTATCAAGAAGATAAGGTTATGTCGATACAGTTGAATGTGTTAGAATTATTTATTATATCCACAACCATTGTTACAGTTACAATTGTGTGTTAATGGTAAAGTATTACAATTGTGTTCCAGTTCAGTATTGAAGTGGAAACATTTTAATAAACAGATAGGAAAAGGTGAATCATTGTGATAAATACAATGTACAAAACATTTATAGTTACATTACATACCTGCAAAGATGATTTAATCAACTTAATCAATAGTATTACTATTCACTAATCAAGGAGATACTGTTTTATTTTGATTTTAAAGATATATAGTTAAGTTGTTTGAAACAATTAATACTTCATTATGACTGGAGTCATGACATGCAGGGTGACAGAGGAGGAGTTAGGTATTGTATTGTAGATTTATGTCATTCATGATCAGCCACCTCAATGGTGGGCGATGCCTTGGGTGGGGGTGTGGGCGTGGCGGTGGGCGGGAGTGTTGGCGTGGCGGCTAGTTGTAAGGGTGGCCTGCAGACAGGTGTTGAGTGCTGCCTGGGCTCCTGTCACCTGGCGGCGGGGACCCTTGAGTCCCACGGTGCAGGACTCGCGGTCCTTTGGGAAAGGCACCATCACGACCACGTCAGGAAATTCTTGCAGGAGTTTCTTGAGGGTGACACCGGCGGGGCCCACCACGTGACGCTGCTGCCGTGGCGTCACTGTCAGCTGAGCCTCGATCAGCTCCCCCTCGTGCAGCAGTGCCTTGAGGCGCACCAAGGTGCCGGCAACCTGCCCAGGAGGTCCCCGCACCTTGACGGTGGGCGTCACTGCGTCCAGTAGAGGCGGCACCGTCACACGCACACCAACAAACTCTTGGTGCACTTGTTTGAGTGTGGCACCACGCGGCCCCACAATGCAGCGCCGCATGTGAGGCGCCACGGACAGCGTGGTGTTCAACACTTCCTCCTTCCACGAGTCTCGAACACTGGGCTGCGCAACCTTCTTGGCACGCAGAGTGTTCTTGCGTGGGGGAAGCACCACTTTCCTTGGTGTAGGAAGCGTGTCTTTCTGCTTCAAAGTGTCCTTCACTTCACTCACGCTCTCCTTGGGTGGGGGAGGCAGCGCCTTTTGTTCCTTTCGACGCCTGCCCTTGCTGCTCACTACGGCCCAGCTCTCCGTGGGGGAGTGAGGGTCCTCGCCACACACGTGCATCATCAGACCCACGTCCGCCTTGGCCAGTTGTTTCTTCATATTTCCTTTCCTCTTTCCGTCATTCTGCTCTGCAACATCGTCCGTGACAGCGTTCTTGACGTTTGTCTCCTGCGAATTTGTCAAGGACAACACTGCCACCTCCACACGCTCCTCGATGACCTCCTTGGCTTCCATTTCTTCATCCTTTACCATGTCTTCTTCCACGCTTTCTTCTATAGCTGCTTCCTCTTCTAATGATGATTCTGGGATTACTTCTATGATTTCTTCTGTTTCTTGTTCTTTTTTGACCTTATTTTCTTGCACATCATTAATAGACAGATTGTTCCGTTTGTCTGTCTTCTTCCTTCTGAAGAGATGCCGGAAGACAGACCAACAGCCACAAGACTCCTTTGGGTTGTCCTCCGCGTCTTCAATCACTAAAACACCATTGATCACTTCACCGTTTATATTCATTGTTTTATTTTATCATACCGATTTCTTACAACTGCAAAAACCGTGATGGTCAGAATATTTAAGTAGAAAATGGATTTCTATATTTTTAAAGTATTTATTTATCTATTATTTTTCTAAGGTATTCTATGAAGGTAAATAAGTGAGTAGCTAATCCCAGACTGACAGACAAACTAGTCCTTGCTGTGAGTGAGTCTGTGTTCATGGTTATTATTAGGCCTAGCTACACATAGGCCTAGTTATATATATGTATGATACAATATTCTGATCAGTATACTCACCTACTTTAAACTTTTCATACAACCTTCCTCTCTGGTTTCCCACTTGTCTGCTTTAACTAAATACTTATTAATCTCATAAAATAATGCTTTCAGGAGGAACAATTATAGAGAAGATTTAATTCTCTCTCTCTCTCTCTCTCTCTCTCTCTCTCTCTCTCTCTCTCTCTCTCTCTCTCTCTCTCTCTCTCTCTCTCTCTCTCTCTCTCTCTCTCTCTCTCTCTCTCACATTCTCATTTACTCAGTCACTCTCATTATTATTGCATCACCTTTGTTTTCCTCCTCTCATTACTTAGATATTCAGCTAACACTTAGTTCCTTATCGTTCTCCTCCTCTTCCTCCACATCCTCCTCCTCCTCCTCCTCCTCCTCCTCCTCCTCCTCCTCCTCCTCCTCCTCCTCCTCCTCCTCCTCCTCCTCCTCCTCCTCCTCCTCCTCCTCCTCCTCTTCCTCCTCTCCGTCCTTGTCTTTGTCCTTCTTGTCCCAGGCTAAATATGATCTCAATATACTAAAGTTTTACACAGTTCTCAGTCTCCCCGGCGGCTGTCTGTTCCCTTGGGCGGTTGGTTTCTTGTGTTGGTCTGAAGACACACATTATGCTACGTGAAAATGAGCAGGGAGTGACTTGGAGGCTTAATTATGGACGTCACGAGGCTGGAAAAGTTAGTGTGTGTGTGGGTGTTTGTGTATGTGTTTGAGTGTGTAGGTGTGTGGGTGGGAGGGATGGGGCTTCTGGCTTGACTGTGTATGAAGTTCGACGTAGAAAAGAATAAGAATGAAAGAGGGAGAAGATAATACGTGTGGTCTTGGAAAATGCAATGCGATTTTATTTAGATATGGATGATGTTTGTATCTGGGTGAAGGGTAGCTATTGTTGTGGCCTCTTCTTCTTCTTCTTTTTCTTCTTCTTCTTCTTCTTCTTCTTCTTCTTCTTCTTCTTCTCTCTCCTCGTTCGCCCGGTAACCTTTTCCTTGCACTTTTTTTTCTTAATCCACTATGTTGTTCTCACCTGTAATTATGCTTCCTTTGTGCACTACGAGGCTATTTTTTTATTGTTATTTTCTCTTGATATTATCCTTTTTCTCTATTCTTCATTTCATCATTATCATCATCATTGTTGTTGTTGTTATTATCATCGTTGTGGTTGTCGTTATATTTGTCTCTTTTGTTTTTTCTTCTTCCCTTTCATCCTCGTTGTCTTTATTTTTTTCCCTTGCGTCTTCCCTTCCTCCCTTCCATTCGTTAGGTTTCGTCTATCTATCCCCTTCCTTTATCATGTTTCTCATACATTTCTTTCGGTTACACGTCGTTTCCTTCCTTCCTTCCTTTCTTCCTTTCTTCCTTTCCCTTCCCTTCCTCCTTCCTTCCTTCTTTCCTTCCTTCCCTCCCTCTTTCCTTCCTTCACTTGTTACTCGTCCCCTATAACTTCCACTTTGTATTGTTACCTACCTCCTTTTTCTTTATATTTCCTGTCCATATCTCGTTCACTTCCTCCGCTTCTTTCTTCCCTTCCCTTGATTCTATTTCCCCTCTTCCCTCTTTCTATATTCACTGTTTTTCCTTGTCTCCCACCCACTCACCGTTCCTCTCTCCCTCCCTCTGTCCTTCCCTCCTTCCCTCCTTCCCTCACTCTTTCCCTCCTTTTCTTTCCTTCCTTCCTTACTTCCCTTGTGCCAATATTATATGTTTTGATTTAATTAATGCTTGTAAAGAGAGAGATAGACAGAGAGGAATAAGTTATAATTAACTGTACTTTCTCTCTGTTTTCAAATTGTAACGTAACTTTGACCTTTTAAACACCTGTGACCTTATCAATCTTTTTTTATTTGTTTTTTTTGTTTTTTGCTTTATTAATTACTTGATGTTTTGCTCTTTGCTTTTTTTTCTATCTCCCTTTGAAATTTAACTTTTTTTTTTTTATGTATATGATTTTTGAATTCTGCCTTTGGTTTATTTATTTTTTTTCGTACCCAACGTCATGTTTTGTTCTGTACCATTTATTTATTTATACATTCATTTATTCATTTCATTGTTTATTATGTACATTGGGTTGTGTTTATTGTTATTTTTTTTTTTACCCAACCTCATGTTTGGCTATTTTGTTTATTTATTTATATAGTCATTCATTCATTCATTTCATGGTTTATTATCTACTTTGCATCGTGTTAATTACTTCTCTTTTTACCGATCCTCATGGTTTTCTCTTTTATTTATCTACTTAATAATTCATTCTTTCATTCATTTCCTTATTTATTATCTACTTAGCGTCATGTTTTTTTTTAAATATTTCGTTCCAACCTCTAAATTTACTCTTTTATTAATTTCTTTATCAATTCATCCATATATTCCTTTATTTATTATCCACCTAGCGTCATGTTTTTGCCCTTCACTAATATA
>JAPQNM010000008.1:4883340-4885840 GCA_029783475.1 Metacarcinus magister
TGTTTCTACATGATGTGATTACACATCACCTTTCTTTAGGAATGAAAACAGAGAAGAAGAAAGCTGGATATAGATTTACACATTCTTGGAGAGAACACTGCCTTTGTTGACAATGACAGTCGTGTAGAAAACTCTGTGATCAAGGAACATTATCATCTGTGAAAGAAGCCAGATCGAACATTTTGTTGCAGAAATACAAACCGATGAATCTGGAAATGTATTGTGAGTTTGGTTTGCTGAGAGTCGGATGATAACAATACTCTAAACACCATGGAAACAGATGTCACATAATAATAATAATAATAATAATAATAATAATAATAATAATAATAATAGACGGTTTATTAGAAAAAGTAGCCATAAGCTGAAAATATACATTTTAAAATTGTTTAGTTCTAAATGTGAGGAGTGGAAGACTTTGTTTCTTCTTAACATGAGACTATTCAGACAAGGATTTTGATGGCAACGACAGCTTCACTGATGCTGATTCAGGCGATAACAAATAAAATTGAGGATTAAGGTGTTAATGACTGATAACATATTTAATTTTGCAATTAGTAATTAGTGGAATTACATCGTATCTAAGAGTATCATTTCAATTATTCTGTCGAGCAATATATGATTGTTAAGGGAAGACCCTCTAGCATTAATATAACTGACAACTAAATGAATTATATTGCTGACACTGCCAGAGGGAGTCCCACAGGGATTCTCGGTAAATGGCTACTGTTGCTTTTAGTTTGAAAAATAATAATCCCTGGAATATGTGTTATGAAAACTCCCCCCAACGGTTGTGAATTTAAGCTAGCGTATATAAGGGAAGGGAACTAAAGTTATATAGTGCATTTTTTCTAACTTTTTAGAATTTCTGGAAACCAATATGCTAGAAATATGCACTTGGGTGCCATAAGTATTGACTCAAATGTTTATAGACACAGCCTTAGCCATTCTTAAGGTTGGCTGAGGTTCTCGTTTGTGTCCATCTTAAAGCATCGCAGTGCTCGAGAGGAACGATCCTGCACTCAAAAAAGTGCACATCTTCCCTAAAAGCTAATAATTTTGAAATCTGATTTTAACATGTGCAATTTTCATAATGTACGTTTGTTTTAGTATATGTAGGGAATTAACGGATGTTTGTATTTTTCTTATGGATCTTGATCATCAATAATTTTGCGAAAAAAAATCTAGATTTTGTTCACAAAATAAAAATTTCAAAAACAACGTGAACTACCTCAGTTTTACTTCAGTATTTTACAGCCAAAATGCTTTTATTTGATAAATTACGCAGTAACTTTGGGTAAAAACAACACACAAAAATTCACGGAAAGAAAACGGATTTTGTCCAAGCACAGTCAAAATATGGGTAAAAATAATATAATGTAAAATTTTTGTTTTACGTGTGGTTGACAAGCCTGCTTTTTTGGAATCAACAGTTTTTTACATAGAAAATTATTCTCGTACCACATTTACTTTAAATTTATATTAAAACCATCAATGTCTTTCATTACACAATTTAAATCCATATCTTCTTTTACATTTCATCTCCTCCTTTACCTATGTGTTGTTTTTCTCACATTTCCTCACGTCCCCTTTCATCCCCTCACCTTTAATTACCTCTCCACACCTCTCCTTACCTTTCTTCACCTTTTCTTGACGTGCCTTGACGAGGCCTCATCCATTAGGCAGATGGAACGTCTCAGTACATATGTGGCTGGAGAGGCGGAAAAAACATTATCTCATGTTGTGTAATAGGTCCCTTAGGAGGCTGTGACAAGAGCAGTGTGTTCGTGTGTGTGTGTGTATGTATGTATGTATGTATGTATGTGTGGGTGGGCGAGTGTCGAAACTAAACTGCATTATTAAGTGAAGGAGATGTGGTATGAATGTGTGTATGTGTGAGAGCTTATGTACCAACACTAAACCTTCCTCCCTTCTCCCCTTCCCTCCCTCCCTCCCTCCCTCCCTCCCTCCCTCCCTCCCTCCCTCCCTCCCTCCCTCCCTCCCTCCCTATCTCCCTTCATCATGAGAAGAATCCGGTGGTTGGATGGACTTTTAATTAAGAGCTGATGACACTCTCCACGGAATGTAAAGTAGCTCAACCAGGAATTAGCATATTAATTTCTCATAATATATTCAGTGTCACCTGCTATGAGTGGCAAGAAGGGGAATGGGGAAGTGAGGTGAAAGTAGGTGAGAGGGAAAGGTAAGAAGGCCGAGAAAAACAGTAAATGGGACAAAAACAGGATTAAAAGAAGGTAGGGTTTGGGAGGAAATGGGGTGAGATAAGGCAAGAAGGGAAAAGAGAAGGGAAGGGATGGAAAGGGAAAGGAAGGAATGGAGGGGAAGGTAAGGAAAGGAAATGGAAGGAAAGGGAAGGGAATAGAAGAGAAGGGAATGCAGGAAGGAAAGGGAAGGGAAGGGAAGGGTAAACGGAGATGATTGAATTATACATTTGAGTTTAATGTATTGGTGATGTGATGGATTATTCCAATGGTTCGCT
>JAPQNM010000008.1:4888340-4898340 GCA_029783475.1 Metacarcinus magister
AAGTAGAAACGTAAAATTTTATTAGTTATAGTGGTGATGGTGGTTGTAGTGGTGGTAGTGGTGGTGGTGGTGGTGGTGGTGGTGGTGGTGGTGGTGGTGGTGGTGGTGGTGGTGGTGGTGGTGGTGGTAGTGGTGGTGATGGTGGTTATAGTGGTGGTGGTGGTGGTGGTTGTAGTGGTGGTGGTGGTGGTGGTGGTGGTAGTGGTGGTGATGGTGGTTGTAGTGGTGGTGGTGGTGGTGGTAGTGGTGGTGATGGTGGTTGTAGTGGTGGTAGTGGTGGTTGTAGTGGTGGTGGTGGTGGTGGTGGGGTGGTGGTGGTGGTGATGGTGGTTGTAGTGGTGGTGGTGGTGGTGGTAGTGATGGAGGTGGTGGTGGTGGTGGTGGTGATGGTGGTGGTGGTGGAGGTGGTGGTGGTAGTGATGGTGGTAGTGGTGGTAGTGATGGTGGTGATGGTGGTGGTGGTAGTGGTAGTAGTGGTGATGGTGGTAGTGGTGGTGGTGGTAGTGGTGGTGGTGGTGGTGGTGGTGGTGGTGGTGGTGGTGGAGGCTGCACCGCACGTGGGCTTAGAAATAGCGTGACGTGTTTGCAGAGTACACACAATACGTTCCAGCTGCTTTGTGTCACAGGGAGAGTTGAGTCTACTATAATACATAGCAGACGAGTGTGTTTATTTGCTCGCCTGCTTGTCTGTCTGTCTGTCTGTCTGTATGTATGTATGTTTGTCTGTCTGTCTGCTCACAAGTATCATAACCACAATGTCGAGTACACAGTGACATCCCCGCCGCCATGATGCATCCAGTACCGGGCTGGATGCAGTGCCGCGCCGCTGACCCGCTGGTGCCGAATTATTCCAGTTTGTAGAGTCCCGCGGGTACACGTGACTGACTGGTGCTGGCTGCCTCCGAGACCAGCTGTCAGATGAGTGCCTCTTCACCCTTCCCTCACCCTACAGTCAGTGTGTTTAGTGACCAGTGAACACCATCCATGTACACTCATGTATGTCACAATAAATACCACGAGTACACACTGGCACATACGCACGTATGCATTCACACATATAAACTTATATGTACTTATGTGTGAATGATATAGTTTATCACAAAAATGAGATAGCTTACTCTATAGAGGCAAAGAAGCGAGCTTACTTGACCGTACAGCGAGACTTCCACGGGCGGCTGGCTAGTGGGCGGCGGGGAGCATAGGAAGCCCCGTCCCGCCCCGCCCCGCCTCGCCCCTCTGGTACGTAGTACACGATGAGAGTGTTATTCCCTGTCATTGATTTCTGAAGGGATGGTGTTGAGTAAGCGGCACAAACGGATACAACATATATTGGTGTCATTTTGTTAAAGTACTGTATGGGCTCCAGGGACCAGCATATCGGGTTCCGCTGATATCGGTGTTTGCTATCGGTCTGACGGAAAGAAAACAGTTTGTGGGTTGTATTTTTAGATGTGATTGATTTCCTTACTACATTTTCATTTCTTTTTTCTGTTTTTTTGCTTTAGTTTGCTTCGTGATTTGCGTTATTTTCGTCTTTTTCTGTTTTCGTCTTCGTCCTTAGCCTTGACTTTGCAAGGATTCTTGTATTTATTCATGTTTTCGTTCATGTCCTCGAATTCGTTACCGTTTCCTGGTCATCCACCCTCACCACCACCTCCTCCTCCTCCTCCTCCTCCTCCTCCTCCTCCTCCTCCTCCTCCTCCACTAACTCTCGATGTAGTTAATTAGAAATTTTGTTAACATCTTCAGGATCCAAAACTCTAGATATTTCTGGAAAGAGATAGAGGTAAGAAAAATATTAAATATATACGTACATATATATTTGTGTGTTACTCGCGACGGAATAAAATTGTGGAGTTTACAGGCGTGACGGATGAAACTCTCCCGAAATCAAATGTTGCCAAAAATACGAAGAAAAATAAGATGGGGGTGAGAATTTGTCTGATCATCACTCCGCGCCATCTTGTGAGAGAAAAAAAAGAAGTTTAGAAGCGTGGAAATTCTCTCGATATTTTCTTTAGGGAGTAAAAAAAATCATTGGGTGTTATTTTGAATATTAAGTTAAAAAAAAGAATTGGTGGCGGAAAAAAATCACTTATGATAACTAGCTCAAGAAAAGCTAAATAAATACTTGTTATTGGTGTTCGTGATTTATATATTCAAAAATTTTGAGAAATGAAGTAGAAAAAAATTTGTCTGAAAACCATTTATGAATATTATACTTTATCCACCTCCTCCTCCTTTATTTAATATATACACCAAATTAAGTAAGTAAATAAGTAAGTAAGTAAATAAGTAAGTAAGTAAGTGAACCATAATTTGTATCTTACTGAGGCTACTTTCTGGAGGCACGACAGACTTAACTACTTTTTGCTACTTTAGTACTACTTTTGTGCTACTTTCTACTACTTTATTATGGCACAGTAATTTGATCATCATGGAAGGGGGGAAAAAAATAATAATAAATAAACACATTACACTGTTTAGAATTTGATTTACGATTTATTTTATCTTTTTGTTTTCTTCTACTAATGTTGTTAAGATGTTTCCTAAGGATGGTGTAAAGATGCAAACCGATAAACATTCATGCGAGAGAGAGGAAATTACGAAGGAATATCTTTTTTCCATTGTTCGCGAAAATCTCATTACCGAATTAAATTGTAAAATCGCACAGAATGAAATCATATCAAGTTGAAGAATAATAATGATGATAAGAATATAAAAAAAATAAAACTGGATGGAATGTATAAGAGCGCGATAAGCTATGCACGCAAGTTTTAATAATTTTAGATCTGAATTAATACTTTCAGGGATTTAGATATGTAATGTGCGATGCTGAGTTTTGCTGAACGAAACATTTTGGAAACTGTGACGTATATAAATAATCAGAAAATAAATTATAATAAGAAGAAAATGAAGAAGAACAAGAACAAGATCAAGAAGAAGAAGAAGAAGAAGAAGAAGAGGAATAACAGAGTGCCTGGAGACAGCTGACGGGAAGAAACTATAATGTAAATCTTATCGCCTGATTTACATGTTAATTACCATAATCCACTTGGTGAGGAGGAACCCAAATTATGCCATGTTGTGTTAGTCAACATCTGAAACCCTTCATCCTCCTCCTCCTCCTCCTCCTCCTCCTCCTCCTCCTCCTCCTCCTCCTCCTCCTCCTCCTCCTCCTCCTCCTTCTCCTCCTGCAGCAATACCTCCACCCACGCCCTCGCCTCCACCTTCCTTCCACCCTTCAAACACAACCCTTAATCCTCTCTCTACTATACCAATATTTCATTTCTCACCCTACTTCTCTTCCTGTTCCTTCTCTTCTCTTTCTCCTTCCCTCTTCTTCCCTCACCTTCCCTCGCCGTAGTCAGGTAGTCACTAACACGGGCGAGGAAGTCCTGAAGGCTCGATATACAGAGGAGTCTCGAAACCCTCATTATGTAGCTCGTGGAGGGCGTTGAGAGGCGTTGTGGGTCATATCGAGGCTCCAGACTCCTCCGTGGTCAGTGGTGGTGGGTGGAATATATTATAATTATGGTTTACGAGGCTGCAGTGCGAGGCAGGAAGGGGTGATGGCCGCCTGCTTGCACGTACTAGTCTCCTATACGTATTTTGTTGAAATGTTGCACATATCAGTGACGTAGAGGTAAATATATACGTAGGTTACGGTAGGTTAGGTTAGGTGAATTGCATTTAATTATAATTGCTACCCACAACTACAAACACCCACAGGTATATAGGTTGTGTGATCCTTGCATGTGTTGATGTGCTGCGCTTTGTGTCTCTAGTTTAGGTTATTGTAGATGATGGTAATTTTAATGTTATTTTGTAGTCCTGTTTTCCGCCTTGAAGAGGAGCGTATCAGGTGAAAACGGAAACCTAATTGGCTCTTGTACTTTAAACATGTGCTTCTGTCAGGTTATTGAATGGTGTTTGATGTTTGTTTTTGTCGCTCTCTTCCTTTTGATTAATTTTATATTCCTCGAGCACATCGCCATCTGTGTTTAAAAATGATAAACAATTGGTGCAGCTTTTATGCATCTATTGACGTGAGGTTCAAACTTCGCCTTTAATGGAGTGCTTAGTGAGAGGAACGTACGTATCCACTGGAGTAATGACAAATTCCTTTAACATTATACACAAAACACTCTATGCTATTTCTCGGAATATAATTATAAACACTCAATAGGTTTTCTTGGAAGCTACATTTCAGAGAAGCAAATATACCACATCTGCTAACCTTATCCTACTACCCCCAAGCCTACCCCAACCCACCCCCAACCTAAAGATGCGTTTCATAAGTCATCTCGCCTCAATACTGATTAGTTTGTGGATGGGCAATAATTACTCTCGCCAAAGTGAGGAATTGAAAGCCACATTGAGTATACCAAACGTCACGTCACTCCAATTTGCATTTATTTTACCGATAGAGAAATAAAGTTAAAACCATGATATAAAAAAAGTCTATTCGCTCTTTTGTTTATTAATTGATGTTACTCTGTTGAGAATAGAAAAGTGGTGAGAGCTACGTACTGGTCTATCTGGTAACACATGTTTGACGCACGCCTCTATAGAATGTAGTTTATGCTTGCAGTTTGAAGTGTAGTCAGTGGATTGAATGAGCGTTGGCATGTTTTACGGCGCACATCAGTGGTGTGTGTGGGTGTGTGGGTGTGTGTTTGTGTGTGTTTGTGTGTGTGTGTGTATTGATGGATGGAGAGTAAACGGCAGCACGAGGCAGATAATTGTATGTGTGTTGCGTTGTGTTGCTACCTTGATGACGACTCTTTACACTTTGTTTACATGATTGATGAGCTTTCTGGGAACTCCCTCGTATATTGAGTCGTACTCTATTACTTTATTTTGTGAGAGAGAAAGAGAGAGTGAGAGAGAAGAAAAAAAAAGTAAGAGTGAGAGAGAGAGTCATACCAAGGATTAAAGATAAATCTAGGACACCAGACATGAACTAATGACACTTTCTCGCTCCCTACGCCCTTCACACGCAGTCTCATAGCTCTACTTCCAGTTTTTTACCCCCGTTTTTCTTCCTCCTCTCCTTGTATTCCACGTCCTCTTCGTGCTCCTCCGTCCCTGAGATATCGCTGGGGATGCCTCTTTGTCACTTGGTGCCTCGCCTCGTCCAGGTCACCACACTTTATCATATGGGCAGCGAGGACGCTCTGAACCCGCTACCATCACACCATTACTCAAACACCAAGCTCACCCCATCACTCTCGGCGCCCGTCCCACCCATCAAGCACACCCTAAGGACCCCGTAGATTGCCTCTCGTGCTGTGTGTATTACAGAGGAAGACTGACAGTGAAGTGAGAGCTGCTAGTTGGCGTGTGTTGATTTTTTAACCTTTGGAAGTGGATGGACGTGTTAAATAAAGGGTGAATGGAACGGGTTATGAGAACGTGTAAGGGTGAGTCACGCATGTGTGTGTGTGTGTGTGTGTGTGTGTGTGTGTGTGTGTGTGTGTGTGTGTGTGTGTATGTGTATGTGTATGTGTGTGTGTAAATGAGTGATATGTGGTCGTGAATAGCAGTCACTACTTACCTTTATCTCTCCCTTTGTCGTGTGCATCATTCAGTTCCTCCCTTTAATCTATCTTAACCCTTCCATCGTCTTACCTACCACACAAACAGACACACCCACACACACACCCCTAATCCTCTACCTATCCCCTACCACACACTAGCACCACGTGTCTCATACTCACCTCTCCTATCTATCCCCCAACTCACACCCATTACTCTCCCCCATCCTCAACACAACACACCCAGAGCGTTAATAAGTCACCCTAATATATCTCGTGTGCGCCAGTCGTCTAGTAAATCGCTGCCGGATTACCTTAGGAGAACGAACAGGTAGAATGATAGTATTTTAGGGCTAAGGTAATTAATTATTTGTCGTATATTCAGGGTCCTCCCAGGTATTGTTTTAAGGGAATCGGTGCTTAAGGACAAAAATATGGTAGAGATGGAAATGAGTTACGTAGCGAGTGTGTGTTTGAGAGAGAGAGAGAGAGAGAGAGAGAGAGAGAGAGAGAGAGAGAGAGAGAGAGAGAGAGAGAGAGAGAGAGAGAGAGAGAGAGAGAGAGAGAGAGAGAGAGAGAGACAGAGAGAGAGAGAGAGAGAGAGAAAAAAAAACATACTATTTCTTACTTGAAGTGGTAGACCGAGAGACCTACAGACACTTTCCCGCCTTCTCGTTACCTTCTTTGAAACCAGTCATTTGAAGGTTAGGTTATTAGCGCCCTAATACCTATCATTGCGGGTTACCAGGTATTAATCAAGGGCACGTGTGAGGTAATTCCGCTCACCTCACAACCACAACCACTACCACTACCATCCTCTCTCCCCCCCCCCTCACGCCCTCCAGCCGTTCACTCTCCTCATTCTCTCTACAAAGGCGAACATACTCAAAGGAAGGGAAAAGGTGAAGGGGTGAAGGGGTGTGGTAAGGGAGGTATTACTCTATACCTACCACCTACACACCTGCCTGAGTACACACCTGCGTCTGATCCGCCCACACACACCCACTCCTATTTTAGTTTGGGTTGAAAAAAATGTGTTGTGTTGTGATGAACATTGCCAGTTATGTTATTTTTTTTGTTTTTTATTTTTTTGCTGTTGTTATTTTTCTTATTTTATTTCTGTTGTCTGTTTTCTTTTCCTGATCTTGTTCGTTTTTCTCTTTGTTGATATTGAGTTGTAGTAGTAGTAGTAGTAGTAGTAGTAGCAGTAGTTGTTCTTATTTCTCTTCCTCCTTCTTATTCCTCCTCCTCCTCCTCCTCCTCCTCCTCCTCCTCCTCCTCCTCCTCCTCCTCCTCGCTCTCATGGTTACAGTAAAGCCCCGTAGACTAGGACAGTTTACCCGAGCATGTAACCTCATTATAAACCAATCTGCTTTTTTTCCCCTCTTTTCCCCCTTTCTCGTGTTAATTTTCCTCTTTTCTTATATTCCCTTCTCTTATCCTCCTCATTGTCCTCTTTCTTTCTTTCTTCTTTTATTTTAATTATTTTCATTATTTTCATTCCTCCTCCTCCTCCTCCTCCTCCTCCTCACTCTTCTTCTTTGAGTCTGTCTGTATCCCTTATTTGACCTCATTATCCTCGTCGTTATTTCTTTGTTTGCTTTGTTTTTTCCCCTCTCTAAGCCTTTTCCCCTTCCCTTTCTCCCTCCCTGTGTGTGTGTGTGTGTGTGTGTGTGTGTGTGTGTGTGTGTGTGTGTGTGTGTGTGTGTGTGTGTGTGTGTGTGTGTGTTGTTGTTGTGCCTGTAGGTTAATCGGTGTTTTCCTCCCAGGTGTTCTGTTTTCTTTCTCTCACTCCCTTTCTCTCTCAATTAGTCTTTTTTTTTTCTTCCTATGCCTCTTTATCTCTCTTTTTTTTTCTCTTTCTCTTTCTCTTATTTTACGTTTTTCTCTCCCATTTTCTCCTTTACTCCCTCCTTTAATTAAACTATTGACTTCTCTCACCTTTATCTTCTATATTTTTCCACCTCCATTCTTCCATTTTTATCTCCTCCCTTTTTTTCTCCTCCTCTCACCTCTCTCATGTTTGGTAAATATTGTAAAGTTTTTATTATTTTTTTTCATTGGTTCAGCTTCCTACTTTAATTTTCATGGAATTTTTCACTTCCTCTTTGGGAATTAATGTCGATTTTCTTCCAACTAGATTTGAGTTTATTCTTTTCATTACTTGCTATTGGATATTTTAATTGTTTTTATCTTTATTTCTCTCTGTTCTCATATGTTCGTTTATTTTTTTATTTCTTCTTTTTTTGCTAGTTCATTCTGTTCTTCCTTTGCTTCTCTTTATAAAAATAATAAATTCTATTATATTTTTCTCTTGGATTCACTCTGTTCCCTCCGTTCTCCCTCCCTCCCTGGCTTCCTCTCTTTCATTTCTTCCATTCTTTCTTTTTTTACCCTTTGAAATTCTTCCTTTCTTTACTACTGCACCATCCGTATCTTCTCATATCCCCTCTTTTAACCCTCTTCTCTCCTTCCTTAATTCCCTTCATCTCTAATTCTTTCTCTCTATTTTCACACTTTTTCTCGTTTCCAGCCTTTACCTGACTCTCTCTCTCTACCTCTCTCTCTCCTCCCCTCTCTCTCCCACTGTGTCCTACCTTCCCCTTGTGTCCTCTCTTTTTACCCTCTCCCACCCTCCTCAACTGCCCTCAATAAACAACACAGTCACCACCCCGGCAAAATCGCAAGCACACACACAACACACACACACACACACACACACACACCACACACACACACACACACCACACACACACACAACACACACAACAGAGGACCTAGACCAGGCTTAACAGGGCGTAAATAAAGCAATATTTGGTCCAATGTCTTCGTAACGCAAAAAGATGGTGGCAGGATGGCCAAGCAACGTGGGTTAAGACTCTGACGTCTCCTGGTGATGCTGACGGAGGAGGAGAGAGGAGGAGGAGGAGGAGGAGGAGGAGGAGGAGGAGGAGGAGGAGGAGGAGGAGAGAAGAAGAAAAGAAAAGTAAAGAGAAATGAGGAGAAGAGAAGTGAAGAGAAGTGAGGAGAAGAGAAGCGGAGAGGCGAAATGAAAAGAGAGAGAGAGAGAGAGAGAGAGAGAGAGAGAGAGAGAGAGAGAGAGAGAGAGAGAGAGAGAGAGAGAGAGAGAGAGAGAGAGAGAGAGAGAGAGAGAGAGAGAGAGAGAGAGAGAGAGAGAGAGAGAGAGAGAGAGAGAGAAAGAGCTGTGCTAAATTTGTACAAGTGTAGATTGCATCCGTCTAGACTGAAGTAAATGTCATGTGTGTGTGTGTGTGTGTGTGTGTGTGTGTGTGTGTGTGTGTGTGTGTGTGTGTGTGTGTGTGTGTGTGTGTGTGTGTGTGCGTTTTACCAGGAATGCAGGTGTGGGCGTGAGCAGTGTGAGAAAAAGGAAAGAGGAGAAGGAGAAGCAGTAAAAGAAGAAGAAAAATAAGAACAAGAAAAAGAAGAACAAGAATAACAAGGAGGAGAAGGAGAAGGAGGAGGAGGAGGAGGAGGAGGAGGAGGAGGAGGAGGAGGAGGAGGAGGAGGAGGAGGAGGAGGAGGAGGAGGGAGTAAGGCATGTTGAGGTTGTAATTAACGAGAATGCCATAAAGAAGGTTAAGTTTTGTGTCACTTGTCCAACTTAGGAAAATTGGTGTTTCTGCAGAAGGCACCGACGGAGGGGCTTACCAAGTTATTTCGTGGCGGGAGTAAGAATTAGAACGTGGGGAAGCAGCTTGAAGTGAAAGAAAATAACAATGTGAATAACTTGTGTGAGTATTAATGATCACAGAAAAAAAATGTATTGCTTTTATTTTATATATTTTTTTGACTTATTGATTTTTGTGTCGTATAACTTGGACCAATTAAACTTTATCTTTATTTTATCGTCTTTTGTTATTTCAGAATTTATGAGAAAGTCAATACATGCGTGTTTGCTGACATTTTTTTTCTAGAATTTATTTTTTCCCTTCCTCTTTCTGGTTCTTTCTTCTTGGGCTTCTTTCTTCTTGGTCTTGATCTTGTTCTTGTTCTTGTTCTTGTTCTTGTTCTTGTTCTTGTTCTTGTAATTCTTTTCCTTCGTTTTCCTCTATAACGTCACTGCCTTTTGAGTCCAGTGGCTTTGTCAATGAAGGGAGAGGAATACAAAGGAATACAAAGGAATAACAGGCAACAACAGCCCTGGTGGGCCTTACAAGGTTGCCTGTGTAGCTACTCTACTTCTATATTCTCTACAAGTCTGAGGTAAAGGATAGCAAAGTGGAAGGCTCCTCCCCACCCACCTCTCCCTCCGGCAAACGCCGGCAGGAAAAAAAGTGGTTAAAGAAACACCTGCGCAGTAGTAATAAAAACTGCGCAGGAAATTTGATAGTATAGTGTGAAAAAGAAAGAAAAAGGCTATCTATCACTATTTAAAATTTCCATTAACGAAGCGGGTAATAAGTTAGGTTAGGTTTTGTCGTCAAGGAGGAGGAGGAGGA
>JAPQNM010000008.1:4900840-4910840 GCA_029783475.1 Metacarcinus magister
TAGAATATTGCATTCAGTTCTGGTTACCATACTATAAAAAATATATTAATAAGCTGGAGAGAATACAAAGAAGTTACTAAAATTATCCCAAGATTGCGAAACAAGTCTTACGAAGAACGACTTCAGGAGCTCAACTTATTCAATTTATCAAAACGTAGGCTACAAGGGGACCCAATTGAGGTATTTAAAAATTTCCACGGCTTTGACAATTTTAACACTATTTCATGTTAACGACTAAGTAACTACCGATCTCACAAGCACCACTCGTAACAATGGCTTCAAGATCATTGGTAAGCATTTTTGATCGAATGAAGCGGAGCACTTTTTCTTCAATTGAATCGTAAATGTTTGGAATTCTCTACCTGCACAAATAGTTAACAGTATCACGATATAGTTTTTAAAGACGAAACTCGATAAGCACTTAGCATCTATTCACCAAATTTAGTATTTCATTCCTGCATAACTTATTTTTGAATTTTTTATAGAAATAAATGTAGATAAGTCTTGTTGTATCTCACTTTCCTATATAAATTCCATGATAGTTTGTCCATACTACATGGTATCGCTTCCTCTTCCGGCCAGCTTCGGCTGGAAGTAGGGTTGGGTGGGGAGGAACCTTCCACTTTGCTATCCTTTCGTCTCTATCAAGTAGATATTATAGTAGTAGTGTAGCCACACGGACACCCTCGTTAGGTCCAGTAGGACTGTTGCTGTTTGTTCTTCCTTTGTACTCCTCCTCCTCCTCCTCCTCCTCCTCCTCCTCCTCCTTCCTCCTCTCCTCCTCCTCCTCCTCCTCCATGTTTCAATGTATATTGTTAATTTTTGTTTTATATATTTTTCAATATTTTCATGTTTATTGAATTATCTATTATTACTATTTTTTTGTATCTATTTGTAACATTAATTTTGTTTATATATTATCTATAAATATTTGCAGGATCTCTTCGCATCTTCAGTTTCCTTTTCTCCTTTCTTTCTTTCTTTCATTTATTCTTTCTTGCTTACTTTCTTTTTTCCTTACTTTCTTTCTCTTCTTTATCATTTTTTGTGTTTGTTTGTCTTTGTTTTTGTGTCAAGTTTCCCCTTTCTCGATCTCTTCCCTGTTCGGCATTTTTAGAAGAGTTGTGTGTAAAGGTTTGAATTCCTTCTTTTCTTTGTTGATTCTTGTGGCCCATTTTTTATCCGTTCTTCTTTTTCTCACTTTTGCTTCGGTATTGTATTATCTTTTGTTGTTATTGTTGTTGTTGTTGTTATCGTTGTTGTTATTTCAACCTTTAAACTACTACTACTACTACTACTACGTCTACCACTTTTTTTTATGTCTTGATCCAATAGCGCCGGTAGGCTTGATGGAAGGTTTTTGAATTGTCGGCCTCCGCCCGTTAGTAGCGCAGGATAGAGTTTTAAAGTGACGCCTCGTTTCTTTTTAAGAGGCACATGCTGCCCGCGGATGCTCCTCGATGCATCTTCACGTTGCAGTCCCAGTCGAAGATAGCGTTGATGGCAACATGTGGATGATCTTTGACCATTCGGCGGTTTTTCAAAGAAAAGTGACCAGCCCGTCGTGGGACTCGAACTCGGGACTCTGAGCTCGTCTTCCCCACAGGCTAGCAACTGGACCACCGCTTCCCCATACTACTACTACTACACTACTATTACTACTACTACTTCTACTACTACTACTTCTACTACTACTTCTACTATTACTACTACTACTACCGCCTCCACTGTCACGCATCCCCCTAACACAATCACTCTCTTCTATCAGTGACTAACCACCTTGCGTGCTCGTTGTGTCCACTAAAGTGACAAAAAAACAGACAGAAGAGTAATTACTACACCCTTACCATGTCCTCTTTGCTGAGATAACATCACTCCTTTCTCCTCCTCCTCTTCTTCGTCCTCCTCCTCCTCCTCCTCCTCCTCCTCCTCCTCCTCCTCCTCCTCCTCCTCCTCCTCCTCCTCCTCTTCCTCTTCTTCCTCCTTTTTTCTTTGTTCCTCTACCTGTCCTCCTTTCTTATGCATTTACAAGTGTCTTTCTCCTTTAGTGCTGCACCTTACATTCTTGTCCCCTTCTTTCTATTCTCTTCGTCCTCTACTCCTTCACTTCTCCCTTTCTTCATTGTTCTTCTCCACCATCTTTTTTTTATACTTTATGTCGTATGTCTTCTTGCTTTGCTTCTCCTGCTTTCCCTCTCCTTCCCTATTCCTCATCTTACTCCTGTTCTTCGACTTTTGCTTCCCCACCTTTCACTCTCCTTCCTTTACCCTCCTCCTTCTCCTCCTCCTCTATCTCCTCCTCCTCCTCCTCCTCCTCCTCCTCCTCCTCCTCCTCCTCCTCCTCCTCCTCCTCCTGGGCCGATCGCACTCTCCGAAGTTTGTGCAATTCGTTACTTAGGCCGTCAACGCCGCTATCAACGTCGCGGTGTGTGTGTTATCAGCGTCATCTCCGTTGCCTAGGCTCACTATTTTTTCTCTTTATCTCCCTATCTGGTGGTGGTGGTAGTGGTGGTGGTGGTGTGGGTGATGCTGCTCTTCTTTTTTTTCACTCTCTCTTTCTCTCTTTCTCTCTTTCACTCTCTCTCTTTCTCTCTCTCTCTCTCTCTCTCTCTCTCTCTCTCATCTCTCTCCTCTCTCTCTCTCTCTCTCTCTCTCTCTCTCTCTCTCTCTCTCTCTCTCTCTCTCTCTCTCTCTCTCTCTCTCTCTCTCTCTCTCTCTCTCTCTCTCTGCACAGGCGTCTATTCTCGTTTCCTATGTTTTTTCTGTTTTTTTTTCTTCATTTTATTTTGCTTTATTTTCTTTAGCTTTTTCCTGGATGTTGGTTTCTATTCTCTCTCTCTCTCTCTCTCTCTCTCTCTCTCTCTCTCTCTCTCTCTCTCTCTCTCTCTCTCTCTCTCTCTCTCTCTCTCTCTCTCTCTCTCTCTCTCTCTCTCTCTCTCTCTCTCTCTCTCTCTCTCTCTAACTCTTCCACCATAGTCGAAAAGGTTCAGTTTTTATCTAGTCTCTTTTTTTTCTCATCTGCGTGTGTATTTTTACCTCTCCGTCGCTAAATACAATATGGCGGTCGTTATAACAGTCTATAAATTTCAAGCTGAACGGTAACTTCGTATTATCCAACATTTATAGCGAAACATTGTTGGGAAAAAGGCTTCACATACACTTTTTTTTCTGCCCCCCTCTCTTTTAGCTGTTTTGGCAATGTAAAGTATTATTTAACGTTTAATAATCTGGGATGAAATAATGTTAATGAGTTTCACCTTAAGTCTCTCGGGGATGATAGTATAGGTGTGTCAATGAATAATTCCAGCTGTGAAAAAAAGAAAATAATTGTTCGATATTGAATAACAGGAGCGAGCGGGGCGAGACAATACTGGTTTGAAAAAAAGAGAAAAAAGAAAAAAAATGTTGTTAATGCCTGTCAGTTCTCGTCCAGTCCGGTTCTGTCCACGTGCCGCTCGGACCGGACCTGGATAACATTACCATGAAAGGATTCCAGTTTTCCAGTTTTCCAGGACTAGCTATGCCTTCATATACACGGCGACACAGACTCTAGTAATTTTTTCCTTTTTTCTAATCCGTTGTGTTATTATGATATCATCGAGTTGGATCAGTTTTCATTATAAGATTCAATATTTTGACTCTCTCTCTCTCTCTCTCTCTCTCTCTCTCTCTCTCTCTCTCTCTCTCTCTCTCTCTCTCTCTCTCTCTCTCTCTCTCTCTCTCTCTCTCTCTCTCTCTCTCTCCTCAATTTGCTGTCTATATTTAAACGAATCATTACTTTTTTATTTTTAATCATAGGAAAAAATAAGCGTTGCATCCCACCGGAACCGTAGCTGTAAACCGAATAAAAAACAACAACACACATTATATAGTTAAACTCTCCCCAGTGAACATCAACTCTTTATACATACATTTCTTTTTTAACCTCTAACACACAAACACTGAAACACTATCCTGCTGGGTATTTAAACTTCACCAACACATTACTTAACTTACCGCAGCACAAGACTTACTTTTTTTCTGCCAGCCCGCCCATCACCTGAAAGTCTTTTGTGCAGCACCGTGTTTCTAGTTTCCAGCCGTGCAGCATCTCCCTATATAGCTTATCTTTGTTTATTGCGGCGAACCTGCCAGCTGGGTATTTACGGGGACAACAAATACCCCAAACCCACTGCACAAGAAAATTAGGTTCCTGCAACTCGCCTATTTCGCATACACCTTGGATGCACTTCTCTCTGAAATTTCGTAACATTGGAAAGCTCATCCTCCTTCCCTCTTCCCTCCCTCCATCTTGGTTGCATCACAGGACGAAAATGCATGAATAATATAATTGCAGCTTTGGCGGGAACAGACTGTACTAGACTGTCTTCTTTATATCGAGTCGGCCTTGTCTTTGCGGGGGTAGCGGCAGCGAGGGCGGGGAAGGGAGACGAAGGAGACAAGAGGAAGGAAAATATATCAGGATAACCAAACATAAAGTGAAGGAGAGATAAAATGGAGGACAGTGTGAGAAAGTAAAATCCAGGATGTGTTGTTTTGGACTCCCACCTTCCTTTGTCTTTGTTGGTGTTTGAGAATGTACTCAGCATATTCATTACACCGGAACAGAGGGTCGACTGTGGCCTTGGAGTTATTACTGTGTACGTTTCCTAAGTTTCCACAGGTATCCATTTATTGATCAACCTGCTGGAAGGTGATCAGCTGCGTGGGTTGTATGTCAGCTGCTGTGGCTTTGGTTCTCACACTGACGCCCGTGAATCCATAGCCAGATGCGTTTACTACTGCAAGGCTTAGGAATAACGGAAAGTGGTGAGAAATTTTAGTTCGCGTGAATGAATGAAAAGTTGCGGAACAGGGAGGAAAGAGAGAAGAGGAAACTGGTGGAAAGAAGTGGAAAGGCAAAGTGAAAAACGTGGGAACTTGGACAGTGAAATACATGTAACATAAATACGACAGAAGCTCCTCATAAAAGTGACAAATAAGCCAGATGTCTGTTGCTGTCGATATGTCATACACCCTTGACTGTCGTTTTTTTCTTTTATTCTTTTTTTTTTTACTTTTTTTTTTATATCATCCTGCTGCTATCTACCTGTCTACACCTTTGTTTGTCTTGCCACTATCGATGTTTGTCTACCTGTTCACCTGTCCTTCCGCCCTTGCTTCATTGCCTGTCAGTCTTCATGTCCTGTCTGTCTGTCTGTCTGTTTGTCTGTTAGATACTCAGAGGTACTAGGAACAAGAAATAAAAAAAAAATTCTTCTTGGAATCTCGTATTTATTTATTAATGGTGTAGTTTTTTTGTTATGTTTATGTGTTTGTTGTTAACTGATATGTATATTAGCTGGAAGAAATACTGCAGTTATTTTGCATCCCCTCCCGTCCTCTCCGTCCCCTCCCTCCCCCTCCAACTCACACACAAACACTCAAGGATGAAATATACAAACGTGCGCAGAAAGTTCGATAAATTACGGTGCATATGCGACTGCAAACATGATATTTTACTTCACACACACACACACACACACACACACACACACACACACACACACACACACACACACACACACACACACACACACACACACACACACACACACACAAACACCCACAAACACTAATGGCTTGTTTGAAATTTTCATGGTTTTTAGATAACACATTTTTTGTTTTCCTTTTACCTTCATACCAACTGTCTGGCAGGAATATTTGCGTCATTACGTTCTTAGTATGTTCTGCCATTCACCATTAAGGCAGTAAGTCGTAAGTACTGTATCTGTCGACTTGGAATCTGCCGTAGTAAATAAACAAACAAAAAATAAGAAAAAAATAGAAAAGAAATATATCTGTTTGTTTCTCTCGAGCTGAATATTGAATTAAGTTTTGAGGCAGTTATGAAAATGAAGCAACATTTGAAGCAGAATTCTACGTGAAGATATAAAAGTGAAGGAAAAGGAAGCAAATTATTCATGCTGTTTGTTGAGGTGGAGGGAGGTCAACGTGGTGTGATAAATGGTTATGGCAGGTCAAATGAGGTCACTGGTTCTCCACAGGTGCGCTTTGATAAGAAACAATCAACACAGGTAAATAACACAGGTGGTTTCCTGCCGTAATTTCACCTGCAGCAATTTTCACGTTGCTGACTTTGTATATATATAACCGGTTAATAAAACATCAAAGCCGGCTAGAACACAGTGTCTCAGCGGCCGGGTAAGAAAAAACACTCAGGTTATGTTGCATTAAAGTTTCAAGTCGCAAAGAATGAACCCAAGGAACGTGTGTTTTTAGGGCAAATAGAAAAGTTTCCACTAAAGCCACAGTGGAGGAAATAATGAGGAGTGAGTGCTTGGCTTGTGATTGGGTTGAGGCGGAACTGAAATAAACCTCGTTGACCTTTGCACAAATTAGATGACGAGCCGCGGGGTCACACCAGAGGGCCATTGTGAACGAGGTCAGATAAGATTGAGGTCAAGCCAAATATTGGACAAGAGCTCTGATGGGGCACACCTCATCAACGCCAGACACACACACACACACACACACACACACACACACACACACACACACACACACACACACACACACACACACACACACACACACACACACACACACACACACACACACACACATACACACATGCGGCAAATCAATGGAAATGAGACATATAATAATAGTGAGGGTAGTTAATTAAGATTTGTGAAAAGTAATAGATGAGTGATGTATTACGTTATGTTTTACTATTATTATTATTACTATCATTGTTATTATTATTATTATTATTATTATTATTATTATTATTATTATTATTAGTAGTAGTAGTAGTAGTAGTAGTAGTATGATTGTTATTTTTATTATTACTATTATTATTATTATTACTTTTATTATTATTATTAATACTTTTATTACTATTATTATTATTATTATTATTATTATTATTATTATTACCATTATTATTATTATTATTATTATTATTATTATTATTATTATTATTATTATTATTATTATTATTAATATTGTTATTAATATCATAGTTATTATCATTATTATTATTATTGTTACTTCTACTACTACTAATGATAATAATAAAAAACAACAATAATATTAATAATACCGGTGATGTGATATGCTAAGTCCCTGGACATCATCGTGGTGTCATCTTATATTGTATTTCTGTAAGCCTGAGGCGCCGCACGTTCCCTGCCTCGGCGGTCACCCTTCACTGGCAGGTGTTAACGCTTCCGGAATCTTGTTTTGGAAATTTGTGGTGAGTGGAGTCGGTACTGCTAATGATTTACAAGGCGGGTGGGTCGTTTTTCTCCGTTGCATTCGTATCATTGATTTGCAACCCACTTCCACAGACATCTTGAAAGTGGGTTGCAAATCAGAGATACGACAAAAACGGTGAAAAACGGTCGGCTCACAACGGCACCTGCAACAGACAACCTCCCGGCCTGGAATAGGGAGTTAAAGCTACACTTGTTTAATGAAAAAAAGAAAGAAAGAGGGAGGGGGGGGGGAGCTAGTGTTTCCAGCGAGGTAGGCAGTGGAGTCCATCTCTCCTGCTACTGCCAGCTTAACGTGTCGTGGAGTGTTTAAAATGAGCCAGGTGTTCCGCATTACCAGCACGTTTCGTTAAATAGTTTGTCCAAGAGGCAGCTTAGATGGGCGGTATGGGGGGAGGGAGGGAGGTAGGGCTAGGAGCGTACCGTCTGCTTCTGTCAGCATGGCGGTTTATATTTCAGCCCAAGCATAGCGGGAGGCAAGCATGGATGGAGAAGCATAAGAAAAAAAAGAAGTGCTGTGTGGGTGTTCTCGCAGCAGGACTTAAGAACAGCATCGCCCTTTGGAGGTGATGCGTGTGAGCGTGTGAGCATTAATGAGAGGAACTGGATATGAGGCGACCAGAAGATGATCATGAAACTCAACAATGAACCTTAAGATCTGAGTCACAGCGACTGGACGGTTCAAGGAGGAGGAGGAGAAGGAAGAAGAGGAGTAGGAGGAGAAGGAGGAGGAGAGGAGGAGGAGGAGGAGGAGGAGGAGGTTGAATTCGTCGTTAAGGTATAGCTACAAGGATTATGCCGGAGGGTGTGAAGGCGGGTCAGGTGGATGAGAGAAGGAGGAAGAGACGGCCAAGCAGCCAAGTCTCATGTCTCGCCTTTAAGCCAACATGCGAGGAGGTTCACTGCGGTGTTCGTCGAGGCTGTTACGGAGAAGCAGAAAAGTGTTCCCGCGAGCCCTACCATAACGGTGGGTAATGAATGTTTTACACGATGGCGTCCAGGAGCTGTGGAAGTGAAGCCAGCCGGGTTTAGTGGGCGAGGAGTGTAGCTGATGGCTTAACAGTATGCGTTGCCTGGATCAGTAGTGTGGTTATGAGCACTGCAGAGTTGTGGGCCTCTGTGCCGACCCCTCCTGGTGGTGTTCAAATGTTTAGAATTGATTCACGTAAAAATTATTAGGCAGTTCATGAGGATTGGTAAAAATTGGTTAACTGGATGAAGGCTTTAAATGAAAATAGTAATAGTAGTAGTAGTAGTAGTAGTAGTAGTAGTAGTAGTAGTTGTAGTTGTAGTAGTAGTAGTAGTAGTAGTAGTAGTAGTAGTAATAATAGTAGTTTAAGAAGAAATAGTAGTAGTAGTAGTAGTAGTAGTAGTAGTAGTAATAGTAATAGTAATAGTAATAGTAGTAGTAGTAGTAGTAGTAGTAAAATACACCAAATGTCCTCATAACGGGAATCGAACCCAGGTCTTCAACATGATGATAGACATAATACCAACTATATAACTTCTTGACAGTGCGCTCCGGTCGTGTTGTACAAAATGGTAACAGACAACAAAGGAAAAAAAAATTTCATAATACTCACCATAGAAATTACAACCATAACATGACGGTGACGTAGGAACGTAAAAGAACAAGAGATAATGATGATAACTTTTCAACAAGTGAAGGGGACAGAAATAAATAAAACACCAATAACAACATAACGAAAAAAAACTTAAACATCATTATTAACTTCCACAAAACATCCTTTACAGCAGAAGGTTCAGCGGTAGTTATGAGAAGAGCGACCACAACATAATTAGACAGAAAGTAAACATCGCCGCTATAGTCCTACCTGATAACAACACATTGATCCTGAACTTTCAAAGGAAGGCAAACTTTCATGGAATTAGGAGTCATATTAACAAAGTTTGGAGAATATTTTACAAGGACAAGTTGCAACGTAAACACCGACCGCTGTAGAGATATGGCCGATGCATTCATAATATTATTTATGAACGTATTATAAGAAAATAGGGAATGGGTGAGAAAGGGAGGGAGGGAGGACTTGAGAATCATATGGGAAACTGCTCCATGTAGTTTCCCTGACACTGTGCGGTGAACGGGTAACATCAAAACATAATTTGTCGCTGACAGAAAGCCTTCCCAGACTATTAAACAGGGAAAAGGAAAGGAGAGAGCTGAGGAAAGGTTTCAAAATAATAGTTTCCTGCGGCAGCGAGTTACCCTCAAAATAAGGTGAGATATAATAGCAGTAAACACAGTCCAGATTGTGCATTGTCTGGGGGCAAGAGGCAGCCAAGCGAAGCCTCAGGGCAGGATCAAGTGGAAGGTTAAAGTGGAAAGGTCAATTGGAAGGCTGAAATGAAAGGTTGGAATAATAAAAGTTTGTAGAAATGGAAAATTTATATAGTTCTAATTGAAAGGTCAAGTGAAAAGGGTCAAACAAGATGCACGAATGAAAGGTTTAAGTGGAAGATGTATGGAAAGATTGAAATGGTGGGTGTATATGGAAGGTTGGAGGGGAAATATTGTTCTAAAAGAGTCAACAAGGCGTTACTGATTGACTATATATAGAAACCTAAGCTGGAAGATAAGGTTCAAAATGAGAACTCGAGTGAAAGATTTTATAAACGCGATTGGAATGTTTTTTTTTTTTCTTTTTTGAAATGATAGCTCGTGTGAAAAGGTTAAATAAACGCAATTTGAATTTTTTTCT
>JAPQNM010000008.1:4929851-4932351 GCA_029783475.1 Metacarcinus magister
ATAAAAGCAAGAAAAATATCTAAAAAGGAAGAGAGAGAGAGAGAGAGAGCGCGAGAGGAAGAGAGAGAGAGAGAGAGAGAGAGAGAGAGAGAGAGAGAGAGAGAGAGAGAGAGAGAGAGAGAGAGAGAGAGAGAGAGAGAGAGAGAGAGAGAGAGAGAGAGAGAGAGAGAGAGAGAGAGAGAGAGAGACGGGGAAGGAGAGGTATAAAAATGCAAATAATTGTAAAGAGCAAAGAGAAAAACGAAAAGAGGAGGGAATATGTGAAAGAATGAGAGGAAGAAGAAGGAAGAAGAGGAAGAAGAGGAAGAACGAGGAAAACCAACCCAGACGAAAAAGGGAAGAAGAGAAAATTAAGAAAGGAAGGAAAAGAAATGCAAAAGAAATGTTAAGAGAAAAAGAAAAAGTGAGGAGAGGAGAGGAAGAGGAAGGAAAGGAAAAGAGAGAGTAAAGGAAGGAAGGAAGGTAAGTTTGAAAAAAAGGGGGAATATAAAATGAAAAAAAGGAAAAAAAATATAGATGCAAGTGATGTGTTAGAGAAAAAAGTAAACATGCGGAGAGGGAGAGGAAGGAAGGAAAGGAGGGAGTAAGAAAAGGAAGGGAAGGAGGGAGGAAGGGGAGGAAGGGAGTAAGGGAAGAAAGGTAAGTTTGCAGAAAAGGGAGGAAAAGAAAAAATAAAGAAAAGAAAAATAAGATAAATGTATGTGAAATGTTAGCGAAAAAGGACAAGTGAGGAAAGGAAGGGGAAGGAAAGGAAGAAGGGAGGAAAGAAGGAAGGAAGGAAGTGAAGAAAGGTAGGTTTGAAAAAAATAAAGACAGGAAAAAAAATGAAAGTGAAATGTTAGACAAAATAAACATGAGAAGAAGAAGAGAAGGAGGGAGCAAGGAAAGGAAGAGAAGGAGGGAGCAAGGGAGGAATTGAGTAAGAGAAGGAAGGTAAATTTGCAGATCTGGCTACACTGTCATTAAAAGAAGGAGATATTGGAATGACGTGTCTTGACATGTCTTCCCACCAACGATTATTGCTTCTGCCCGACTAAGTGTGTTTCTTTGAAGGTCATGCAGGTGTGAGGTTGGATGAGGAGGAAGATGAAGAGAAGTAAGAGGAGGAGGAAGAGGAAGAGGAAGAGGAAGAGGAAGAGGAGGAAGGGAGGTGAGGGTTAAGGGGGGAAGAGAAGTGCGTTTTCTTCTTTAGTCTTGCTTTATTTATATATATTTTTTGTTTATTCTTTAAATTGTTGAGATCGTGCTTTCTGGGAAGTGTGTTTGTAGTGTATTTTTTTATAAATATTTTCACACACACACACACACACACACACACACACACACACACACACACACACACACACACACACACACACACACACACACACACGTTCATAATCTGATTTTTAAATGCGGCAAATGTGTATATGTGCGTTTGAAGCACCTAGGTGGTGGGAGGAGGAGGAGGAAGAGGAGGAGGAGGAGGAGGAGGAGGCAGAGTGGGGAATGGGGGGTGGGGGGTTGATGTGTTAGTATTGACTGGTCAAACCGCCATGAAAATGGAAAATATTTTTAATGGCCAAACCAATATATATGTATATATATATTTTTTTGCCATTTGCTACTGTGTCCTCCCCTCACAAATCCTGGCGTTGTTATGGGTTATGTTGATACTTTTTACCCTCTTTTCATCGTTGAGTTAGTGAGGGTAAGGGAGGGTAAGGGAGAGGAGGGTAGGGGAGGGTAGGGAAGGGGTGACAATAGTATTTTTCGTTATAGCATTCGATGGGGATGTAAAAAAAATAGGTAAATTTACTACAGATTTGGTTCTATTCTATAAGGCTATAAAGGGGGCGGGGGTAAAGGTGCGGAGAGAAAGAGAGAGAGAGAGAGAGAGAGAGAGAGAGAGAGAGAGAGAGAGAGAGAGAGAGAGAGAGAGAGAGAGAGAGAGAGAGAGAGAGAGAGAGAGAGAGAGAGAGAGAGAGAGACGAGAGAGACGAGAGAGAGAGAGAGAGAGAGAGAGAGAGAGCAGAGAGAGACAGAGACAGAGACAGAGACAGAGAGACAGAGAGAGAGAGAGAGACCTAATCTCACATTCATACAAGGGATAATTTGTTTATTTAGGGATATTGAGTGTAATTAAATTGGACAGAATTCACAAAACTGATAAAATTGTATTAAGGAAAATTGAGAAGTAGATGAAGGGTTGAAAAACGTGAAGGAGGAGGAGGAGGAGGAGGAGGAAGAGGAGGAAGAGGAAGAGGGGGAGGAGTGGGAGGAGGAGGAGGAGGAGGAGGAGGAGGAGGAGGAGGAGGAGGAGGAGGAGGAGGAGGAGGAGGAGGAAGAGGAGGAGGAAGAGGAGGTGGTGTCGGTAGAGATGGAGAAAAGTTTTGTGGTGTGAGTAGGTGGTGAGAGGACGTCTAGTGTACCCCAATTCTTCCTCTTCTTCCTCCTCCTCCTCCTACACCTTCTCCTCCTCCTCCTCCTCCTCCTCCTTCCTCCTCACTCCTCCTCCTCC
>JAPQNM010000008.1:4937351-4964851 GCA_029783475.1 Metacarcinus magister
TAACAGGCGAAATTCAGTCTAACTTTACCTCCTCGTCTCAGCCCAACTCAGTTTTCCTTTCCCAAGCAGGAAGAGAGGGAGGGAGGGAGGGAGCGAGGGAGCGAGGGAGGGAGGGGAGAGCTGGCAGTGTTTGGAAGGATTAGTTTTCCTTTGTACATTGTAGTTAGATTTAGGTCATGTAAGATTTTGTTTCTAAATAGTGGTATGTTGCATTCATTCTTTTACTCTATTTTTTATGTGTCTGTGCTATGTGTGTGTCGCGGGATTGTTTATGTGCATGTCAAAAAAGCATACCAGAAGAGGCGAGGTCTTGTCCTGCATGCTTTTTTCTTCTTTTTTTATGGGTCACATTTTATGCTTTATGTTCGGTGGCGTGTTTTCCCTCTCGTCTGCATCATTTTTCCCCCACCATCCTTACTTTCCCCGTCTCACCCGTCCGTCGCCTTCTGCATCGCCCTTCTAGTACCCAGTCAACTATATCCCTTTTCCTCCCTTCTTGTACCTCACCCCTGCTTCCCTACACCTTGCTGGCACGCTAAAGCCCTTGTCACCGGCCCCTACACTTCGACTACGTTACAATCCCTACCGATGCCCTTGTGTTGCTGCTTCGTTAAAGTCTTTAGCGGGTCTCTCTCCACTCTCACTTCGTTAAAACCTTGCGTCTGTGCGTGCCCTCCCACTTCCATTACACTAACACCCTCCCCAGGCAGTCACTCCAGCTCAGGGAAGTTGACTGACGCTGCAACGAGAATTCTCTGAGCTCCCATCCTTGCCTCTACATGTGTGTGTGTGTGTGTGTGTGAGTGTGTGTGTGTGTGTGTGTGTGTGTGTGTGTGTGTGTGTGTGTGTGTGTGTGTGTGTGTGTGTGTGTGTGTGTGTGTTTATTTTCTCCTCTCCTTATCCTCACAGATCTTCAATGATAAATATTTTGTCCCCAGACGGTTTCTTCCTTTCTATAATCCAGTTTGGACTCCATCCTTTGTTATCATTATTGTATTGCCTTTGTGGTGAGGGAGGTAGCGAGGGTATCCAGGAGAGGATCCTATGTACTGGGTAGTGAAGGGGGGGAGTATAGGAAGTATAGGAGAAAGGGAGGGAGGGAGGGAGGGAGGGAGGGAGGGAGAGATAGTGAAGTTAAAGGCGATGAAACAAGTGAATTCTCAAACACTCGTAACTTTGATAGCTTTGTTGATCTCTCGCGTCTGTCTGTCTCTTTCTCTCTCTCTCTCTCTCTCTCTCTCTCTCTCTCTCTCTCTCTCTCTCTCTCTCTCTCTCTCTCTCTCTCTCTCTCTCTCACTCGCTTTTACACCCTCTATGTACTTCTATTCACGCCCCTCACTTTACAATACCTCCCACCACCCACCCTTTCACTCATCGTTACTGGAACAATACCTGGACACACCTGGAATACTGCAGGTGAATGCCCGTTGATGACAGGCTAGTAACCTTTGGCTTCTGGTGACATGAGGATTTCCGAATTGCATAAAATCAGGTAGTAATTTATGTGGGTAGATGGCAGGGAACAGGAAATTTTGAGTGAATATAAATTGTAGTAGTATAAGTAGTAATAGCAGTAGTAGTCCTAAGAATAGTATTAGTGTATTTGATCAAGTGAAATGTGACTTGGAGGAGAAGATATAAGTACGAGTATAAAGGACAGATTGAAAGACGTGAGGCATCAGTCACGTGGAATATTAACAGAGGTGAGGAGAGGTTACTGTGAGCGTGGAAATGAATGGTGTTATTATAGATGCGGGATTATGTAAAGGTGGCAATGTATGTGTGTGTGTGTGTGTGTGTGTGAGAGAGAGAGAGAGAGAGAGAGAGAGAGAGAGAGAGAGAGAGAGAGAGAGAGAGAGAGAGAGAGAGAGAGAGAGAGAGAGAGAGAGAGAGAGAGAGAGAGAGAGAGAGAGAGAGAGAGAGAGAGAGAGAGATTTTTCACGACTAAGGTTACAAGATCAAGGAATTGTCAAACGCTCTGTAACTAAACTTCACTCTTCCTCCTCCTCCGTCTCTTCTTCCTCCTCCTCCGTCTCTTCTTACTCCTCCTCCTCCGTCTTTTCTTCCTCCTTCTCCTTCTCTTTCATCTTCCTCCTCATCCTTTTATTTCTACTCTTCCTCCTTTTCTACTCCTTTTTCTTCTTCCTCTTCTTCGATTCATAGCAGAGGTGACTGAATGCAAAGTAAGATGTAAAGAAACATCTACCATAGTACATATATTAAGTAGGACGTGCTTCTTTTGTATGCCATATTATAGACCGTTGTACCACCTCAGGACTTACAACACTCAAGTGAATCCCAGAGCACCAAGCTGAGAAGGAAAGTGATGCTGTTATAACTCACTATTAATCATTCCTCTCATCGTTTCAAGGATTAACTCGCTTCTATTGGCATCAACAAACGTGACTCGCTACTGTGTTCTCTACTCAATTGCAGACAGTAAGGATTAATTCGAGATGTATGCTATTTCTCAGTGTGGCACGGATGCTTTCCAGTGTAACGGATGTTTGCCAAGATAACATTACCTGCTCCTGAAGACGCTGATTGTTGTCAAGTAAATATTTTATCATATTATACATTTCTCTCCTATGACGTGGAAGTATTAAATTTTTGAACAACTGTCGCTCCCTCGCCCACCATTTCTGTTCATTGAGTATCTATGTTCCATACGAGCGTACTGAGGGAGTCATTACAACTACAAACTACTTAATTCTTGCATTAAACAACGCATCATGACGCTTCCCGGTAAGCAGCCGGGTAGACTCGCTCTGGTGCTAGGTTAGGTTAGGTTAGGTTAGTTTTAGTTTAGTTTAGTTTAGTTTAGTTTAATTTAGTTTAGTTTAGTTTAGTTATGCTTTGTTTTTGTTGCTTAGATTAGTTTAGGTTTGGTTTGGTTAGGTTAGGTTATGCTAGATTAAGGTTAGAGGCGCATTTTCGTGAGCGAAAATACCAACCTAGCTTGATTTATTATGCTTCGGCTTGACAAAAGCCATTTTCGCGAGCGCCAGAGAGGCAACCCTAAGCAACCGTAGGTTGCGTTTTTAACCAACCTAAGTCAACTCAGCTGCACGGGAGCTTTGCTCTCGCTTGGCTGCCGCTTACTGATTTAAAGATTGCGTCCACATCAAGAAATACCGTCTCCTCAGATATGGAGTCCACCCAAACGATAGTATTATTGAAGATTAAGGTCTTAAATGAGTTGAAATAAGTGTTTGAGGTTGGAGAAGAGACATACATCATATGAAAATAGCTGAGTTAGCATTATTTAAGAAGACTAAGGAGTTGAGAGCAGGCCGGGCTGTTTTCGCGATGACATCAATCCAGAGCAACCCGAAGGAAGCTCAATCAAATCTAACTTGATAACAAGTTTTTGTCGAAAACGCACCTTAGGTTAGGTTAGATTTGGTTCTCTCCCTCAGTGTGTTTCCTTGACACCCAAGTCGCCTCGCTGCTTGGAACACAAATCAACGTCAACAATTGACTTCTTGAGTGTTGGATACACTCCTATTTCAACTTTTCCCCAGATGCGTCGCCGTGCCAACGAAAAGCACGTCAAGGTCTCGTTCTTTGTGAAGTCCCATGGCAGGGATGGCAGCTCGGTCACAAGTTCACGCCGTTTTCTTCGTATTCGTCCTGTTATGCGATGCTTCCTCTTCTTCATTGGACGCTTTCTAGTAAAACATGTGAAGGGATGAGGAGGATCGTCTTGATGTTACGGATTTACTTTTCTCCTTCTAGTGTTCCCTTTAGAGCCACAGTAACAACAATAGTATTAGAAGTAGCAGTAGATACGTATCATCATTCATCTTCAACATCTTTAACAGTAATATTCACTCCCTCCCTCACTCCCTCATTCACTCACTCCCTCACTCCCTCACACACTAACCATGGCTGAGGTTCTGGACTTCTGGAACAGGTGCTGGATGATGCCACCTTCCAGCACGTGTAAGGTCCTGCTCGTGATGGCTTGCAGGGTGAACATCAAGATCGAGTTTCTCTTTTCTTTCCTTTTCTGTCAGCTTTTGAAGGACGGATGGGTGGGTGGGGAGGAGCCTTCTACTGTATTATCATTTCCTTCATGCCAGTACGTTATATTAGAACAAGTAAACAACACGGTGAGGATCTGAAGGTCTATTGCTGTTTGTGTAATCCTTTTGTAATCCTTTGTAATCCTCCTCCTCCTTCTCCTCTTCCTCCTCCTCCTCCTCCTCCTCCTCCTCCTCCTCCTCCTCCTCCTCCTCCTCCTCTCTATCATGCTTCTTCTTGTGCTTCTAATTCTTACTCACGTCTTTCTCCTTTCTCTTTTCTTCTTCTTTACCTCTCCTCCTCCTCCTCCTTCTGCCGGTCATGAATAAGACCTTTCCTATCTTCCACTCACTATTTTTCTTCCAATTCACTTTTCTTATCCTCTTCCTCTTCTTCTTCCTCCTCCTCCTCCTCCTCCTCCTCCTCCTCCTCCTCCTCCTCCTCCTCCTCCTCCTCCTCCTCCTCCTCCTCCTCCTCCTCCTCCTCCTCCCCTTCTTGAGGCTGGCCCTTAGAACCCTCACGTGACTTATCGCGGCAGACCTCACTTATAGAGAACTCGTCCTCATACGATCTCGGCTCTGAAAACTTGCTGCAGACATCGCTCGCTTTATACTTTTTCGGCTCCGTTGCAACGCGTCCCAACACATATTTTTTCCTACCATCTCCTTTCCTTTTATATATATATATCTTTAAGTCGTTAACTTATCGAAATTCGTTCCCCCATGCAAAGAGGGAGGAATTTATTATTATGTGCGGGGCTCCAATGGGTATTACGGCGTTATGGGGTACGTATGGAATGCACCATCAAGCACTGCAGGGAGACCTATCCACGTGCCTGAAAGATAGTGTATCGTCTGGATATCACGCGTGTTTATGCTGTTTATTAATATTTATGGAGATTTGTGGCGTTAAGGGATTGGATGTAATGAGAAAGAGGATGAGGACATTGAGAACAGAGACGAGGAAAAAGACGAGGAGGAAGAAGAGGAGGAAGAGGAGGACGAGGACATTGAGAACAGGGACGAAGAAAAGGAGGAGGAGAGAAGAGGAAGAGGAGAAGGAGGAGGAGAAGAAGAAGGAGAAGGATAAGGAGGAGCACAAACTAGCTGACCTCAAAGGCAATGTGTTACTTCGAGTCAGTAGCGTGAGTCCGGTCCAGCCTCCCCTTCCCCATCCCCCGTTAAGTTAGCCGTGTGTGCAGATAAGTTGAGGCGGAGTGGTGAGTTTCTCGTTTGGGACTGTATGTTACGTCTCTTCGCGGTGTGGCGGCGCCGGGCCTGAGCTACGGTGCAACAAGACTCACTGTTAACAACGAGGCCGTAAATCATCGTTGTAACTTGGTAGCGGCGGTGGCGGTGGCGGCAGCAGGGTGTTGCAGCCTCCGTGAGAAGTTAGGAAGGTGAAGAGGAAGGGGAGGAGGGGAAAGGGGGGGAAGAAACTTGCTGGTGGGGTTATAGGAGAAGGAGGAAAGGGAGAAGGGAGATAGGTAAGTCGGATAAGATGTGGGAAGAGGAATAGGAGAGGGGAAATAATTTGATATTGGAGAGAAGGGAGAGTAAGGAAGAGCAGGAATCTTGTTGTGGGGGTTATAGGAGGAGAAGGAAAGGAGAAGGGAGATGGGTACAGTAAGTCGGAGAAGAGGTGGGAAGGGGAAAAGGAGAGGGGAAATAGCTAGGCATTGGAGAGGAAAGAGGGGAATTATACTATGGGGTTGTGTGGGGAGGGTAAGGAGGAGAAGGGGGACTTGACAGCAGCTGTACGTCCTCCCCAAAAGAGTAGCAACCTTCCTCCAGGCGACAGGTGTCCTCTGGGGAAATTTATGAACCCACCGCTAATTTCGTCGTTAGTTTTCGCAAATTGAAACTAATAATTGACATTCAGCGTGTAGGTAAAGGCGGGGGTCGCGTAGCCTGGTGTGGGGAGGAAGGGAGGTGGGGAGGGATGGGGGATGTGGTAGGAAAGGAAAGGAGGCGTGGAGGATTGTTAAGTGATAAAACTAATGGATCTCTCTCTCTCTCTCTCTCTCTCTCTCTCTCTCTCTCTCTCTCTCTCTCTCTCTCTCTCTCTCTCTCTCTCTCTCTCTTCATTTTGTCTAAGAATTTGGTACCAGTCATCACAAAATTGGCTCTTTTAATATAAATCTCGAGTTTTCCAAATAAAACGTTAGCGAAGAACTTATCTTCATATATCACAAAGTTAACTGAAGAATTAAGAACTCTTTTGGCAGATACTGATTGGAACGTAATAGAGAACGAAACCAAAATGAATGAATCATGGAGTCGTCAAGTTATGTATTCCAGTTTGTAAAAGACGTTTGCGTATTAATAGCAAACCCAAGTGGTGGAATAACCAGATTGAGTCAGAATGATTACATAAAAAAAGCGAACACAATAAATATTTATCACAGAATGAAAACGATAAGATAAAATACATAAGACTTAGACGTAAAACAAAAAAATATGATGAGAGAGAGAGAGAGAGAGAGAGAGAGAGAGAGAGAGAGAGAGAGAGAGAGAGAGAGAGAGAGAGAGAGAGAGAGAGAGAGAAAGAGAGAGAGTGTGGCTTATGTGTCATGATGGAGGAGTCTGGGGTGATGGGTGGGGAAGGGTGGAGTGATGGGTGGAGAGTGGAAGGTGGAGGACGCCCTGAGGTAGCTCTCTTGGGACGGTGAGGAGGAGCTGAGGTGACCCAGGAGTCATGTCGAGGCTGATGGCGGACGCTTCCTCACCACCATTAAACCATTTCAGTATTTCACACTTTAAAGTATTTTTTGACGTTTGTAAAGGGAAGCGGCAGATTATCTCTCCGTCCAGCTTTGTGAGATAGCCAGAGACACTCTTCTAAATGTATTTCTGGATCTACCTCTCTCCTTTACTCCTTTACTTCCTCCTCTTCCTCCTCCTTCTCTTTCTCTGGTTTTTCTGCCCTACAGCTACGCCAACACTTACCTCAACCTTCTTGCTTACTCTCCCTCCAGCATATTTTTCTCTCCTTTTGCCTCCACATCCACTTGCATCGCCTCGACCACTCATCCACCTCCTGCACTACCTTCTCTTACCTCCACCTTTCCTCCACCTTCCCTCTACACACGGGACTCCAGTTGTCAGGCGCTTGGAGGTGGAAGAGAAGTCAAGAGAGAGAACAAAAAGTGGAAGGAGGAAATGAGGAAAGGATGAAGGGCGGCTACTGATATATTGATTTTCTGATTACTGACGAATGCATATGACGGTCGAGTTATTGGGTATAGAGAGAAAGAGAGAAGGGGAGAGAGAGAGAGAGAGAGAGAGAGAGAGAGAGAGAGAGAGAGAGAGAGAGAGAGAGGGAGAGGGAGAGGGGGAGAGGAAAAGAATCCAAATTTTGTTTTTAAGTATCAAAGAAACGATGAAAACCCAGACACTGATTATGATTTACGAAGAAGTGAAATTTTATATATAACCTCTCCTCTCTCTCTCTCTCTCTCTCTCTCTCTCTCTCTCTCTCTCTCTCTCTCTCTCTCTCTCTCTCTCTCTCTCTCTCTTCCCCTTTAGGCCCCACCTGAGTGTATTTTCCCAGCTGACCCCAAACCTGTCTCCTCTCTGCTTTAAGGTCATCCATAATTTTTTCCCTCTCCCCATTTCCCTTCACCACACATACACACAGAACAAAAAGAATTCCCTTCCCTAAAGTCCACTTGTTCCTCCCTATATGAGGCTTTTTATGCAAGGTCTTTTTGATGTCCGTTTTCTGTTTGTTTCTGACGTTAGTTGAATTTTTTTATTTTATTATTATTTTTTTTCTATTGCCGCCTATTTTTTCCATCTATATGCTGTCTTTTTTTTGGGGGGGATTTATGTGTTATTTGTTTATTTATTTATTTTTATTTATATATATGGGAAGGCTTTACGTCATTCACTTGATTTTTTTCTATTCCTTTAATTCCCTAACACTTATTATTTATTGTTGTCCTACTCATTATACTATTTTTCCTCCTCTTCTTCCTTCCCTCTAGACTCCCTCATTGTCTTCTTTTTGTCTTCACTAATCCTTTTTCTCTCTCCCTTTACACTCCCTCTTGCTCCTCTCTGTCTTCATCAATCCCTTTCATCCCTCTCCCTCTACACTCTTTTATTGTCTTCTCTCTGTCTTCATCAATCCCTTTCCTCCCTCCCTCTAGACTCCCTCATTGTCTTCACCAATCCCTTTCCTCCCTCCCTTTACACTCCCTTTTAGTTCTCTCTCTCCTCGTCAATCCGGAATAAACAGTAATTTATGTTTCACTCTTGTCCTGCTGACCATTTTCTTTCGAGCTTCTTCAGTACTTTATGATCATATTCCTGTAGATTCGTTTTATTATCATTTCTTATTTACCGTTCTCGTAGCCCTTCACCCGAGAGACAGTCGACGTTATACAAGCTGGCGGGAAAGTATGATTCTTGTATCTGTGTATCGTGTTTTATGTGTTTTTTTTTTTTGTGTGTTGGTGTTATTGTTATTATTTTTGTTTTTCACTCCAGAGGTTAAGAATGGGTCGAGGATGTCCATTTCCTTCAGTGTTTCCTTGGTAGTCTGAGGGCACGGACGCACGGATGTTTCTCTGTTGGTTTTTTATGTTTGTGTGTCTATGTATGTGTGTGTATATATTGTATTTGTTGCTGTCTTTGTCTGTTTGTTGGTATATATGTGTCTGTATGGCTGTCTGTCTGGCTAGCTGGTTGGATAGCTGGTCTCTCTCTCTCTCTCTCTCTCTCTCTCTCTCTCTCTCTCTCTCTCTCTCTCTCTCTCTCTCTCTCTCTCTCTCTCTCTCTCTCTCTCTCTCTCTCTCTCTCTCTCTCTCTCTCTCTCTCTCTCTCTCTCTCTCTCTCTCTCTCTCTCTCACACACACACACACACACACCACACGCAGCCCACGTTTAATTTTAACTCTTACAGAAAAACTTTTTATACACGAATCAGCGGTGACTCAAATTTTACGATTAATATTACTACTACTACTACTACTACTACTACTACGACTACGACTACGACTACTACTACTACTACTACTACTACTACTACGACTACGACGACTACGACTACGACTACTACTACTACTACTACTACTAATAATAATAATAATAATTCTACTATTATTATTATTATTATTATTATTATCATTATTATTATTATTATTATTATTATTATTATTATTATTATTATTATTATTATTATCATTATTATTAATCATCATCATCATTAGGTAGACGTGGTATTAGTGTTGGTCAATGGGAAAGAGAAAAGTAAGGTGAGGGTTTAGTTTATATTTTCCAATTAATTTTGCTGTTAAGTCTGCCTCTTGGGATACCTATGTATGTATAGGAGTTGTATCACTCACTGTATATGTATTGAGGGCAAATGAGTACCTTTCCTCTGTTCCCTTGAGAAGACTTGATTGCAGTGAATAGTAAAAAATCTACCTTTTACCTGGTTTTCTCATTATTATTGTCATTATTATGATCATTATTATTATTATTATTATTATTATCATTATTATTATTATTATTATTATTATTATTATTATTATTATTATTATTATTAATATTATTTTTTGTTATTGTTATTGTTATTACTGTTATTATTATTATTATTATTTTTCTTCAAATATTATAACTATTGGCATCCTTATCATCATTGTTATTATTGTTGCTAAATCCATACACCACAATAAATATGGAAACACTAAAGCAGCAACAGTGTGAATTTGCATTGAATTTATTATGGCGCGGCAATGTAGCTATTTCGATATTTAAGTTTAATTATAATTATAATATTATTGGGATGTAATCACCTTACAGCAGGGGGTTAGAGAGGGAGAGAGAGAGAGAGAGAGAGAGAGAGAGAGAGAGAGAGAGAGAGAGAGAGAGAGAGAGAGAGAGAGAGAGAGAGAGAGAGAGAGAGAGAGAGAGAGAGAGAGAGAGAGAGAGAGAGAGAGAGAGAGAGCCAGAGAGACAGACAGATAGACAGAGACATAGAGAGAGAGAGGTACTGCCGTTGGTTATAGAGACAGCCTTGCAGGGATGGAAGCAGCAGTGGGTTGCATAGGAGACAAGGGCAATCATCCCAGCTTCCGCGTCGGTGCCCCAGAGAATAGCGGGCTTGGCGCTGCTCCTGTGACTGAGAGGCGGGGAGTCCTGCCAGTGTGGTTTGGTGACTGATTGCATGGCTAGTGAGGGTGACTGAGCAGCCTTGTACTTCATGTCTGTGTGTGTGTGTGTGTGTGTGTGTGTGTGTGTGTGTGTGTGTGTGTGTGTGTGTGTGTGTGTGTGTGTGTGTGTGTGTGTATATATGTGTGTCCGTGTGTGTGTCCGTGTGTGTATTCAGTGATGGCTATTTGTTCGTCAATTGGCTTTAACGATTGATTTCGTCAGAATTATACACTGCATGATTCAGCGGCTCGCTGACTGAGGCTTGTTGCACTCACTGACCCGCTCATTTGATTAAAGAGCATGGATTTCCAGTGGTAATTGAAGGCTGCGTTTTGTAATAACTTACCGACTGTCACGAATGATGGGCGAAGGGGTGAATATACCGAGTCAACGAATGAAATGTAATTTAGTGAAGGCATGTTGACGGGTTAAATTTACCTCTGCATTGATTCACTCCCGTAATGTATGCTTCCCCCCTTCTCTCCCTCCTCCCCCACCAAAACATTTGAGGCTGAGTTTTATATTTCAGTTTACGCAAATACCACTATTAGTCCCGGAAAAATGTGTGAGGAGAAAGGTCAGTAATAGTCCTGGATAAAGGTTAACACGTAAAGAAAATCCATAGAAACAAAAAGAGAAATTTAACTTTACAAATCTTGCAAAGAAATTTTCTTTTCTTTCATTTGTAGGTAGACTGTGTTGCAACATTTGAGAGAGAGAGAGAGAGAGAGAGAGAGAGAGAGAGAGAGAGAGAGAGAGAGAGAGAGAGAGAGAGAGAGAGAGAGAGAGAGAGAGAGAGAGAGAGAGAGAGAGAGAGAGAGAGAGAGAGAGAGAGAGAGAGTCAGAGTCAGAGAGAGTCATGGCATACCTTGGATAATGGATGGTATCATTAAGTATGTGCATTGGGGAAGGAAAACTGGATAATGACCAAGATGAGAGAGAGAAAAATAAAAGAAAAAGAGAAAAAAACTTCCCTCAAAACCATTAATACTCGGTTTGGATTTCTTCTTCCTGACATCGGATCCCTAAATATTCGTTGAGACTCGCCAGGTGTGTTATTAGCTGGGCTCTGCGGCGTTTACCTGTCTCAAACACGGCCGCTGAACCTAAAACAGCTAGACCTAAAACAGCTAGACCTAAAACAGCTGGACAAGGAATAAAAAAAGAACACTCACTCTAACCTCATGAAATTCTCGGTAATGTTAGTTTTTGGTCCAAGATTCTTTAGTGGTCCCTGCAATTGTGTGTTTTTTTCTCGTTTTTTTCTTGACCAAATTGCATTTCCGTTGCTGTTTGAGCCATTCTCTCTTTTTTTTTTTCTCTCTCTCTTTCTCATAAACTACACACACACACACACACACACACACACACACACACACACACACACACACACACACACACACACACACACACACACACAGAGGTATACAAAAAGATTTTTCCTGTCCCTCTTTCCCTTTCGTCGCTCCTCCTTTCACTCTATTTCCCTTTCATTGCTTCCCATTGTTACTCAGTGTCCATTTCCAACGCTGGCCTCTATTTTTATATCCCGCTTTATCGCCTTCTCCAGCCTGCCCTGCCTAGTACCCTTTCCTCCTTACACACACAGCCGACCATACTGGCAACTAATTCGAACTCCCACACCCTGATTATTTTCATATATTGCTCACCACTGCGATTCCTCCTCCTAATTCTTCTCCCTCCACCTCATTCTCCAGCCACGTGCCAAGGATTCCAGCGGTTCACCTCGGTATCAGGATAACTTAGCCTCAGGTCAACTCAGCTTGTGCCAGATAGCAGCTTCATAACCTCACTTATTATGGCCTCCGAGTGTGTCCCTCAGACCACTCCAGCTCTGACGTGCTTTATTGAACGTTATTTAGGTTGTTTGGGAGCAGAGAAGGTAAAGCAGGCCAGGGAGGATCCAAGAGGGATGGTGAGAGTGTAGCACGTGTGTAGAGAGCTATAGGAAGGTAGTGGAAAGGGGAGGAGAAGCGAGGTGAAGTAAGGGGTGAGGAAAAAGTGGGGAGATATCGATTGCGTTTGGGCGAGATAGAAAGACGTGTTGTGGAGACTGACAAACTGATTAACCGATGAATAGTTAGACAAATAAGTAATCATATAGACAGACAAACAGGTAAATATATAAACATACTTGCAGACAGACAGGTAGTAAACAGGAAAGAAGGCATGTAGGAAGGCGAACAGAGAGGTGGACAGCGACAAAGGAACAATAAAAAAATCTATAAATTTTTACGGAAAGTCATTCTTGTTTTGACGAGAAAGAATTCGGTTGAGAGAGAGAGGGAGAGAGAGAGAGAGAGAGAGAGAGAGAGAGAGAGAGAGAGAGAGAGAGAGAGAGAGAGAGAGAGAGAGAGAGAGAGAGAGAGAGAGAGAGAGAGAGAGAGAGAGAGAGAGAGAGAGAGAGAAAGCAAACTTTACTTAATACCTTTCTACTATTTTCCTCCATAAAACTCACGCACTCTTTTGTATATACTCTTTGAACATCTAAGGACAAAAAAAGACGAAATAAAATCCTGTCTCGAGGAATTAAGATATGCAACATTGATATTGTTTAAGAGCTTTAGTCTGGAAGGAAAACATAAAAAGATATATTATTAAAGACGATCAAAGGGGAACAGTGTAGACAGGGGGAAGGTAAGTGACAGTAATTACGAACCAACTGAGAGGTTAAATGAATAGAGCTTGACAGGTACGAAGGAAATTGAGTTTGTAGGTGTGTGTTGTCGAGGTAAATGAGTGTACTTTTGCTTGTACTGCACTACGTTAAGGGTACTGCAATAAGGGGATGGTGATTATGAAGGTTCGTGAAAGGTAAATGAGTGCTCGACTGTGTACAAAGGAAAGGGAAATGCGGACAAGTGTGTGGGGCAGGTGTGTGGGAGAGGGACAGGTGTGTGTGTGTGTGTGTGTGTGTGTGTGTGTGTGTGTGTGTGTGTGTGTGTGTGTGTGTGTGTGTGTGTGTGTGTGTGTGTGTGAAAAGATGTCACACTGCAGATGCGATGAAAAGGAAAAACGTTATATGAAAATGCTGCCTCTTGATGCTGACGTGGAAGGAAAGAAGTGGAGAAGAGAGAGAGAGAGAGAGAGAGAGAGAGAGAGAGAGAGAGAGAGAGAGAGAGAGAGAGAGAGAGAGAGAGAGAGAGAGAGAGAGAGAGAGAGAGAGAGAGAGAGAGAGACAGAGACAGAGACAGAGACAGAGACAGAGAGAGAGAGAGAGAGAGAGATGGGATGGAAGCATTATCCAAACACTCACAGCTGGTTTATGTTGAGTCAGGGTTGCGTCGTGTGGCCTCAGCTGCCCAGAGATAACCAGCCAAACAAGATCAACTCTCGATAAACCAGTTAAGGTGTTGCTGGAGACGCTGGACCTCCTACAAAGATGCTCTCTCTTGCACGTAACTTTCCTCAAGCCTTTCTTTCCCTCGCTTCTACTACTCTCCTTTTTTTCGTCTTTCTCCTGTAGGGAAAATATTTGCTTTTCCTACCATTACATATTCATCTTGTTTGCGAAATCCGAGTAAATCCATTTGATGTGTTTGCACTTTCGGCTGTGGGATGGATTTGTTTACTCGCTTAAGTGATAGAGTGTCGATAGAGGTGATTATGGTGTATGTGTAGGGGGGGAAAGGGGCTTTGTTAATAGGGGATGGCAGGTGGAGGTGACTGTATAATGTTCAGGTGTGGGCTACTTCACCTTGACGTTAGTGGCGGCAGCATCACCATGGAGTTAGACTGAAGAGCTTATGAGAGCGGCGAAGGAGGGGACAAAGCGAGGAGAGGAGGAGGACAGAAAGGAAGAACGGTGACGCTACTCCCCTCCAACCCATCTCAATTAACCTGGCACTTACCTCCCTTCACCTCTTCCCTCTTCACCCTGTACCCTGTCCCTCACTTGCCTTTACTTTTACCCTCTCCTCCGTACACTTTTTCTTTTCTACCTCCTCCCCTTCCCTCCCCTGGTGCATGATTCCCCCTCACCTCTCCTCCCCACCCAATGGTATTCCACCGCGACCCGTCAGTCTCGCCCGTCAGAGTAAGGGGTGTAATTTGCTGAAATTTCGTAATGACCGTTGGGAATGGGAATGCCAGTAATGGTGGTGACTAGGATGTAATGGGGGTGGGGGCGTTTCGTGATTTCAGTCCCGGGTCGTGGAGGTGGTAATGGCGCACGTGAATAAGGAGTGGATAAAGAAGGGATTACCTGGGAGCAAAGGTAACGTTACTGGATGACTAACAAGAGGTACATAAAGGACAAGAGCCACCTTACCCTACCTGTGTACCTGCAGCGGGATGGTCGCCTTGAAGGAGCGTCAAGCACCTTATGTGTTTAAAGGGAAAACAGAACATGGAGTTTTGATAGCAGTAAGGACACGTGCTCGGCTTCGTCTGGGTCCTAATATATTCTGTTTTGTCTGAATATTGGATTTTCTTGGTCGTAAAGGGACTTAGGGACCGAGAGTTAAAATATGAAGAAGTGTTTAGTTAGCTCGCGAGGAAAGGTGTGTAGGATTAAATATGTTTTACGAGTATTTATTGTTTCAGGTTAATATTTGGTGCCGCACTGGTCTGTTTAAGTAATGGTGCTCTGGTGCTTTTGGGTCAGACGTTGAATTATATTTTATGCATGTTTCGTGTGTACACTCCTCGTTTTCATTCCTTCCATTCCTTTCGTTACATAGTATTGAAATTGAAATAGCTCACCCTTCCTTTTTAATGTAGAAGACGTAAAATTTCTTATCACATGGTGTGTTTAGACTCGCTCCAAGATAAAAAAAAAAAAACACCTTTCTTTTTATGGGCAGCTAAGTTTCGAGACACAAGAATGAGCGTGTTTTTTATTTTTGCAGTTTTCGTCGGTTCTTCGTGAATGTAGCGAGCCGTGGCTGTGAAGAAGGTGAAGTGATCCTGGAGGTGAGTTGCCCTGAGTTATAATTGTTTGTAGAATTACGTGATACAAGTTTCCAGTAACCAACAAATTATCCCTTCGACGTGTGCCCTTGTTACCTGTGTGTGATGGCTTCCAGGTAACAGTCGTAAATTGGTGCCGTTTTCCTTTCTTCCTAATTAATCTGATTATTCTATATTTCCTATTTTTTCTTTCCTCGCTTCTTTGACCTCGTGAACCGTAAGGCGATATTGAGCCCGTGTAGCAGCTGTGTCGAGGGTGGCAGATGTTGGGTTTATGGCGGTACCTGCAGGCAGAAGGTCCGTGCTGCCCCCACCGTCTCCCTTCAACCCCGGAATGAAAGTAGCAAGTGAAAGGAAGCAAGTCGGTGATATTTAATCGGTCGGCGGATGCGAGAATCGAAACTAAGTGTATGATCGAGAGATTGTACCACTCCGCCACGTCCTACCTTATATTTATTACTCTTATTCCTCCTTGCCTTTTACGTTAATATCTTCCGCTGATAAGAGAGAGGAAAAAACCAGATATAGGGATAAATATGAATTCGTTAAGTCAACTCACGGAACGAAACGAGAGACTAAAGCGAGATGGTTCGAAGAGAGGCCCGGAGGTACCCCACTTGTCACACAACTCAGGCCATCATGACGTGGGTGTCCTCAGTATTGGACTGCGCGAGAAATACTGGTCGACTATCTATCAGTGGTGGAAGCGGCAAGAACATCGGTGGTGACTGGTATTGATAGTGATTGTGAGGAGTCAGGTGGTGGTGGTGGTGGTGGTGGTGGTGGTGACGGTTAGGACTGCAGCTCTAGTGGTGGTGGTGATGATGATGACAGAGGCAGTGTGCAGTGGTGGCTGTGGCTGTGTTGGTGGTGATGATGGTGACCCGGGATGCGGTGTGGTGATGCATGAGGGCAATATTTCCACTTACACCACCATAAATCTTAGCGTGGATATTTACGGCCCATAAATATTCTTGGCCAGGTAATGATACTGTCGGAAGTAAGGCAATAAATAGTCTCTCCTCAAACTTCAAGCGTCAGTCCTCCCAAGTAGCCTTCATCTGGCACTGGCCTTTTCTCGCTATCCCAAGAAACACCTTCGAATCTCAACTCTGAATGTAGGAAGCTTTTATTTGTACAGTTATTTTCTTTACTCTAGGGATGGGACGTAATGCAGGACACCTTCAGGCACTCCATCATCTCCACCCTCGTGATATAGTGCGTCTGGCTCTTCAGGCGAGGCTCTTAACGCGTGTTGGGGATGTTGAGGTCTGTGAACTGAGAGACTGTCAGCAGGAAGATAGAGACTCGAAAATTGAGAGACTGGTCTTGCGTCCAAATTTTGTTCACAACACTATTTCTTTCAATTTTCCACTGCGCACTGGGCCCCTCCATCACCCTGCCCTCCTACCATCTCACTGCACGAGACTGGAGAGATTTCCGGGGTTCACCAGCCCATTTGTTAAGGCACTAGCGAGGGAGAGGACCTCGCCTTCGATTTCTTAGGGGTAAAGTGCGTCCGCCACCCCGCGCCCCTGTTTATTTAGACGATATTGGATACCTTGGTGTTACCTTTCGCTCGTGCGCTGCTCCGTCGCTTGGTGATAAAGGAAGAACAAGCTAGCGCCAGGAATTGTAGGTGTGGAAGATGCGTTTAGCAGGTTGTGAGTCACTGGAGTTGTTAGTCCTTACCGTGTGACCCTCGTGCACTGAGGGTGAAATTGAATAACCACTGCAATTACAATTTACTGAGGTATTTTAGGGGAAAACAAAGCCGTGTAGTGTCTGAGGGAGGTTCAGACGGCAGCCAGGAGGGAGTCAGGGTTCTGCTGAAGGTGTCGTGGCCCTGGGAGGCAAGTTTCGTGTCTCCAGCGCGTGGGTGCCGTGTTGGCCAAACATTGTGGCTTTTTTTGTATACTCTATATTTTTTACATAATGCTCGCTCATTTTCGGAGATCAGGAGGTAATTTCCGTGTGCCCGGTATTAGCGTGTTATTATGCTGCATTATGAGGGAGTTTGGGCAATATTCTCCGACATTACTTGCTATGACCCTCAAAGATAGTCATGAGGGATGGGGTTGCTAGAGGCCCATATGTACCAGCCACGCCTCACTATTTTGTCCCGTTCATATTCTCCCCTTTACTCTTTCTATAGACTTCATTTACTCTCTTCTTCTTGCTTGTTCATTCTTTTTTTTTTATTTTTATTTTTTATAATTTCAAAACGGAAATCAAATGATGGAACGCAGCACCACATGCACGATAAACTCTGTGGGTGGCGTTCATTTTGTTGTGTGTATAATTACCATGAAAAAACAAAAACAAACATGTCAAGGCAAACTTTAATCTCCTTCAACTAACAGGCGAGGATGTGACAGATGGGTTGTCCTACAAGCATCACCAACAAGTGTACCAATCAACGGGAGGCAATTAGAAGGCAGTTACGTATGTGTATGTCGTTAATTTAAATCCTCAGAACTTTTATTACCACGATGATGACTCCTTTGGGTAGTGATGCTGAAGGTGATGATGAAGGTGAAAGGAACGGATCAGGCTATCTTTTACTATCATCATGAACTTCTATCCTGGGATGTATTTGCGTAAATTCTTGCATTCATAGTCTACTGAAGGCTTCGAAGTATGTGTCTTATTCTCATGCAAGGACGTCACTCATACTCTGTTGTGTACGTTTAGCATTCACGCGGCAGCCACATGATAAAACCTCAACATACTTTCGTGTATCCTCGTTGTGTGTTCGTGAGGGAAAAGTCGGTGGTGACGATAAGACCAAGATTGACTGGATTCTCGTCCCAAATGTGCTGCATGCAACCCACACCAACACTCTGGGATGATTCACATTTGTTTAATGAAAGTTGTGTTCTTTTTCCATTACCGGCGCTTCCTGTTCTTCATGCAAAGTGTGCGTTCATGACGGTGATGTAATAGTGTAAAGTGTTCTTGCCAGCATCCAAACCTTCTCCCGGCTCTGATTCAAGGGCGTAGTGGCTCTCTCATGCATGCTTTCAGGGAAGACAAAGCACCTCATTTGTAAGACGCACATCGAAGCAAATAGCCAACAGCGAGAAGAGCATCGCGTGAGGAGAGACCACTAACACAGCAGACGCATTAGCTCAGGAGTAAAAGACAGACATTGGGATGGAAGAATTACGAAGAAAATGTAGTGTAGTGCAATGGTAACCCAAGTCTGTTTTGTCTCTTAATTACAAGGAACTGCTCCGACTCAGGGATCTAATGGCGATCTGATTGTTATTCTTTAGTGCTTGTGTGTGTGTTTAGGAGTGTGTGTGTGTGTGGGGGGGGGGTAGATGCTTGAGGTTTTAAATGTATGTTAGCAAATTTGAAGCACTTTAAGCAAAACTATATTCCCTCAAAATGTGAAACGTACTCGCACAATATATTGATGCAAAGTCAACCCTAAACCTCATAAACTAGTAGAGAAAAAAATGGAAATAAAGAAACGAGAGAGAGAGAGGAAGGAAAAAACTCCCATTCCGCGAGCCTCATCAGATGGCATGGACTCTGTTTCCGCAGCGTTAAGAGTCAGTGCAGCAGAAGAAATAAGACTAAGAGGCAGAAAACAGAGGATTAAGTATCGGAGAGAGAAAAGAGAGGATTACTGTGTCCCGTCCTAGTAATTGAAGGACTTGGATCCTTAAATGTCGGCCTCGGTGTGGCTGCGGTGGTGGAGGAGGAGGAGGAGGAGGAGTACAAAGGAGTACAAAGGATTTAAAAGGAAGAACAGATAGCAACAGTCCTACTGGACCTAACGAGGCTGTTCGTGTAGCTACACTACTACTATACTATCTACTTCATAGAGACAAAAGGACAGTAAAGTGGAAGGCTATCCCAAGTAGACAGTAAAGTAGAAATCATCCCAAGGATGATTTCTACCAAAAAATTCTTGAGGGTTTACTTTGGAAGTTTCGTGAAAATTTTGACACCTTTGAATCTCATGACAATTGGTAGATAAAGGTTCTAGGGAAAGCTGGTCACGAACCTGGGTTCAGTTTTCTGATAACTATAATATCAATCACCATTTCACCCACGCCGAAGAGTCTAAGGGTGGGAAAGGTTTGGTTAGGTAAGGTTTAGTTTTTATTAATGAGGAGGAGGACGAGGAGGAGGAGTACAAAGGAATACAAGGGAAGAACAGACAGCAACAGTCCTACTGGACCTAACGAGCCTGTCCATGTAGCTACACTACTACTAAATAACTACTTCATAGAAACAAAAGGACAGCAAAGTGGAAGGCTCCTCCCCACCCATCCCTCCCTCCAGCCGAATTTGGTCAGAAGAGAAAGTAATACCATGTAGTATGGAAAAACTATCATGGAATTTGTATAGGAAAGTGAGAAAACATGAGTAATTTACGCTATTACTTAAGAAAATAATAATAATGAATACGCAGGAATAAAATACTCTATTTAGTGAAGGGATGCAAAGTGCTTATCGAGTTTCTTCTTAAATGATTCAATTGTGATACTGTTAACTATTTGTGCTGGGAGAGAATTCCAAATATTCACTATTGAAAAAAAAAGTATTTCCCTTCATTCGATCTAAAACACTTACCAGTGATCTTGAAGCCATTGTTACGGGTGATGCTTGTGAGATCGGTAGTTACATAGCCGTTTATGTTAATATCAAAAACAGTGGAAAATTTTAAATACTTGAATTAGTTCCCCTCGTAGCCTACGTTTGGATAAACTGCATAAGTTCAGCTCGTTTAGTCGTTTTTTGTAAGACTTGTTTCGCAATCTTGGGATGATTTTAGTAACTTTTCTTTGTATTCTCTCTAGCTTATTAATATATTTTTTTTTTATAGTATGGTGACCAAAATTGAATGTAATATTCTAGATAAGGGCGTACGAGTGTATTATATAGTGTAAGGATAACTTTTCCAGATTTATACTCACAAGTTCTTCCGATGAAGCCGACCAGTTTGTTAGCTTTCTTAACAACGTCTAAACAATGTTTATCTGGTTTGAGGTCGTTACTAATAGTTACCACTAAGTCTTTTCATGGTTAACCTTGGAAAGTTTGGAGTCATTCATTGTTTATTTAGAGCAGTGGTTCCCAACCCCTTGGTCGCGAACCAAATGAGGGTCGCGAGGGTTTTTCTGAGGGTCGCCGGAGGGTCTTAAAAAGATAATAAGATAAATAAATAAATAAGATACATGACAGGTGGTCACATTTTGATTTTGAGTAATGTAGCTGATTGAGTTCAGTAGGACAGCATAAAGATTGTGTGTGTTAGTAATATAAATCTATGTAAATAGAATAGCGTAAGCTCATCAACACTTGCAAATATAAGTGTAACATGAAAATGGTTGGATTCATTACTACGTGTTTACACATTTAGGGTCACTAGTCCAGTTAAAACTGTATTTAGGGTCGCAAACAAAAAAGGTTGGGAAACACTGATTTAGAGTATTGATTATTGTTATCGATATACAAAACTTTACATTTATCAACATTAAATATAATTTGCCACTTTTCTGACCTACTGACTAAGGTGTTGAGGTTTGATTGACATTGTGGTTTATCGACGGTTGTAGTTACTTTATTCGTGATTTTCATATCGTCGGCAAATTTTGATATTTTACAGGTGAGGCCTTCATCGATATCATAGACATAAATTAGAAAAATGAGACCAAGTAGTTAGTCCTGTGGCACACCGCTTATAACATCTCGCCAGTTAGATGATTTACCGTTAATGACAACGCATTGTCTTCTCTTGGAATGCCAGTCTTTGAGCCATTTAAGAATTTTCCCAGCTATCCCATGCGACTCTAATTTTTTTTAGTAATCGTTTATGGGGAACTTTGTCAAACTCTTTTTGAAAGTCAAGATAAATAATATCTACCGCTTTTGTCTCGTCGTAAATGTTGAATACATCGTTATAAAAGTCAAGAAGATTCGTTAAGCAAGAGCGTTTGTTACGGAAACCATGTTGAGAATTATTAATCATGATATTTTCTTCTTGGAAAGTCACTAGTTTATCACGTATTATAGTTTCCATTAAATTACCAACTACGGATGTGAGGCTGATTGGTCTGTAGTTAATCGGTAGTGATTTATCTCCTTTTTTTGTATAGGAGTAATATTTGCTAATTTCCAAATGTTGGGGACTCTTCCAGAATTTAACGATTTATTGAATAGTATTGCAAGTGGTTTGCTAATTTGATATGTTGCCTCTTTTAAAACTCGGTGCAATACAATCAGGACCAGGAGCTTTATTTACTTTAATTTTATCAAGTGCCTTAGTTACAATATCCTCAGTAAAGTCACAATCGCTTACATTAATTAAGTTTGGTTGCCCTGGGGTTATTTCCTGGATTTCATTGGTGTTTTCAACGGTAAAAACGGATGCAAAGTAATCATTTAGTACTTCGGTCATTTCTGATTCTGTATTTGTTACCTTACCGTTTTCTAGATGGAGTGGGCCGATATTTGTTGTGATAACTTTTTTATTACCTACGTGGGAAGAGGAGGAGGAGGAGGAGGAGGAGGAGGAGGAGGAGGAGGAGGAGGAGGAGGAGGAGGAGGAGGAGGAGGAGGAGGAGGAGGAGGAGGTGATGATGAAAGAGAGATAGGATGAGATAATATTAGAAGGAAGAGAGACCTAGGAATGCTCGGAGGGAGAAAAAAACAGCTGAACAATATGGGAAGAAAAAAGAGAGGAACATATGAAAGAAGTGTTTGGTGGAGGTGACATGAAAAGTAATAGAAAGGAAAGAAATTACTATAGTTAGTCAGTTGCGCGTCAGAACATTACTTTTAAGGAGAAAACGAGACGAACTTTTAATTGTCTTGTGTCGTAAAAGTTCCAATTACGTGACGAGAAAGAATGACGATTAATTTTCCTAAAGTGATAATGTAAAAACCTTTTGATGCCACTAGATAGAGTTCACTTTTCAGAATAACTTTAATTCCTGTAAATCAATGACACAGACTTGCATAGGGAATATCTGTCTCACTCTCTATTTATCTATTTATCTATCTATTTATATATCTATCTATTTATTTATCTATCTATCAATCTATCTATCTATCTGTGTGTCTATCTATCTATATCTATCTATCTATTTATCTTTGTCTCTCTTGCTACCCATAAGTTAAATATTCCTTTCATAACATGAATTTTTAACGCAATTTTCAAAGGGAGTCATAATGTTTTCAGGAAGACTGAAAAGTGTTTTGAGCCTGAAATATAAAATAGTATTACAAAGGTGTGCTAAGACTGACTTTTTCACTATATCTTTGTAATGAGGAAATAAAAAAATAGAGTTGTGTCGTGAAAATAATAAGGTTGGTATCATTTTTAAGACATTACAGATAAAAATATACGACTCGGGTAAAAAGCAAGTAAATTAATTTGCTACTGAGAAAGACGCGACGGATGCATGTGAAAGAGGGAATAAAATACTTGATGTAAAAGGTTGGAAGAAGAAATAAGCTCCAGGGAATGTCACCGGTAATTGAGAAAGATGAAAGGTCGGTCATCAGCGGCAGTGAAAAGCAGTACAAAAAGGGAATGTAACGTTAGGTAAGCTACATAACTACTAATTAGTCCCTTTGTTTGCACACCTCTCGTAGAAGTTACCTTAGGGAAAGCGCTGTCTTGGGTACATGTTTTTTCCCTGTTATGTATCACGCTCACCGGAATACTTTGTGAGGCGAAGGAAGGTACGATTTTCCTTTCCTCGTAGTATATGTCTGGTACATTTACTGGTGAAGAATATGTGGCAAGAAGCGGAATAACTTAAGGCTCCAATATTTACTGCCTGATTACTTCCCCCTGCCGCCTCTGCTCGCACCGCCCGCTTGGATGCCGCCCTTGCCGTAATCTGCCGTAATGCCGCTCGTAATTGCCGCCATGAGCCGTCCTAATGTGGCTGCGTAGTGTCTTCTTGCCTCTCGCCACAACAGGGCCGGAGGGGTGATGTTCCTTTCTCCTGGAAGAGTGTGTGGCGGCCGGGTGCTGGCTGGTCGCTGCAGTACTCCTGGGCTGACAACACAGCGGGAACTAGAAAAAAAATCCATAGCTTCAAGAAATTAATTTTGTTGGGAAGAAAAAAATAAGTGAATCTACGATGGAAAATAATGTATATATAAACAGATCTCAGAATAAAACTATGTTGAAAGACGATATTGTAGTAAATAAAACATGAGTGTTAGTCTCCGTAGAGTTTATGCCAGTGACCAGCCGAAATGGGAAAAGCCGTTCTGCGTTCAAAAGACGAGGGCGTCCTTGTCCCATTTCCACAATGAAACACGCGAGGAGAAGCTGATAACCTTAATTAAAGAAATGAAGAAGGGACTGGCCGGAGTGTGTGGTGGAGAGCAGTACATACTAGTAAGACTCTCAGGACTTTTGTGCCAGATGCTGTAGGGAAGGTAATGTACAGTACTTTATCTCGTCCTCCACCACACCCCGGGCCATGCCTTTCTACGTTGATAAAAATGCTATGTGTAGGGTGTGGCGTGGAGTCGGGGAGGGGGTCGTGGGTGTGGGGTGTGGCGTTCTGGTGGTCGGTATGTTGTCGCGGGAGTGAGTAAGATGGTGCCGGGTGAGGGAAGCCAAGTGTGTCCAGCCTGGTCTATAACTTTTCTTGGCGGGTGTTTTTAGCACTTTGTTGTTGTCTGAGAACCGATTTGTAGTGTTTGGTTCGATTTGCTGAGAGAGAGAGAGAGAGAGAGAGAGAGAGAGAGAGAGAGAGAGAGAGAGAGAGAGAGAGAGAGAGAGAGAGAGAGAGAGAGAGAGAGAGAGAGAGAGAGAGAGAGAGAAATGTAAGAAAAGCCCACAAAATTACATAAATAGAAAAACAAACGTTAAATGTCCCATGAGACTTATTCGTCCTTTTTTTTTCATTCGCTGTGAGTTAAGCTTATGTAATTATTCGAGACTGTACACAAACTCTCACAAAACCACAAACACACAGAAAACGTGATGTCCCCGTTGAAAAAAAGCCTTATTTATCTGTGTCTGGAGCGAAATGGTGAGGATCTTAAGCACCGAGTGGGCGGAGAAGGGGAAGCTGGGAGGGGGAGGGGCGGGGGAGGGACGGATCTAAGGAGCTGGGTTGACAGTGGGGAAAGGAGAAAGAGGGGATTGTGAGCCCAGCTGGGAGTAAAGCCTCAGCATTAGCACACAATATGTTACGAGTCCCGCAGCGCTAAGATATTGTGTTTGTCTGAGTCTTCCGTCTTTCCAAACTGCCATCACTCTTTGTACCTCCCACAGGGCCTCCTAAGATAGGTGTCCTTGGAGGTAGGGTGTTGTTATTGGGGTGTAACAATGGGAGAGTGGTAGGTAGGGTGCATCGGGGCCTGAAGGATAATGGAGAGGCGTGTCTTGTTAGTGCATGACACCCTTTTCATTAGAGCATAGAATGAGCTGTCTGCCAACACACGACGAGGGAAAAAATAATGGAAAAAGGGTTATGTTTTGCTGTAAGGTGTCGAGAAGGTGTTGATTAAGCCAAATCCTTATAAAAAACTGATGGTTGGGAGAATGTGGAAAAGACGAAGCTAAGACGCAATGCATTAAACTTTTTGCATTGACGTGTGGCGTGGTGGTTGCGCAGCAAATACTGACACGCCACCACAGAGAGAGGCGTCCCACCCCTCACCCCTCACCCACGCATCCTACCCCAATCCTGCAGCTCACTCAGATCCCGTTCGTGGCAAGACTGATAGCTAGGTGAGTCAAGGCAAAGGATCTCGACCCTGACTGATGGCGTTTCGAAACGTCGTTCGTCGAGGGTGTCTGTCGTTCCTTCCCTCCCGTGATGTATTGTGCTTCTTCCCTCGCTAAGGAGAGAGAGAAAGAGAGAGAGAGAGAGAGAGAGAGAGAGAGAGAGAGAGAGAGAGAGAGAGAGAGAGAGAGAGAGAGAGAGAGAGAGAGAGAGAGAGACTGAAAAATAATTGAGAGATAAGAAAAATGAAGATAACGCAACTGGTGACGCAGATGAGGCACGTCCCAAACTCACTTCCTTGCAATTGATCTCATTCTCCAACCTTCCAATCTGCCACAACCTCTTTCTCCTCCGCGTCCTCGTCCTCGTTCTAGTTCTCGTCCTCGTCCTTGTCCTTGTCCTCGTTCTTGTCCTCGTCCTTGTCCTCGTCTTCGTCCATGACCTCTTCTTTCTCTTCATCCTCTTTCACCTGCTTTGCATTCAATTCCTCTTCGTTCTCCTCTTATTTCTCTCCTCGCTGGTACAATGTTTACACACAGGTACGAACGGCACCAAGAGAAGCCACCATAAGCAGCTTACAGAACACCTCCAAGAGCCGCCAGTTTCATGCTTGTCGACGCTGCGAGGCGCTAACCTTGTTTTCCTGCGAATCTTTCAGGCGAGCGCGGAGGGTATAAGAAAAAAGGAAATTGCGGAAAATGATAGGAATTAGATAGGATGGTAAAGGTATTGATATATCCTATACCATACCGTACGTGTGAATATTTGAACAGGCTTTCGAGGGGAAGGAAAATGTGTGTGTCTTTGAAGATCATAAAGCAGCGTCTTTTGTATCGTGGTCACGGCACTGGCAACGTCGCTGTCCTCATGTTATATTACTCAGTGTGAAGGGTACAAATTTTATTGGTTGGTGAAGTAGAGGAAGAAGGAGGGGGACTCGATGTATATATTGTGGAGTAATAAACTCAAGGACGCTGCAATATGAGGAGGGAGAACCATGAAAATGGCGCCACGGAATATTTGCAAAGCGAGGAAATAAAAGCACGAGTATCAGTGCAAGTGAAATATAAAAGCAAAGTGGTTATGTAGAGATGAAATAGATTCTATATTTCGGGAAGCGATGGTGTTGAGAGAGAGAGAGAGAGAGAGAGAGAGAGAGAGAGAGAGAGAGAGAGAGAGAGAGAGAGAGAGAGAGAGAGAGAGAGAGAGAGAGAGAGAGAGAGAGAGAGAGCTTATTAAGTTATCATGACAAGCGGAGAAGAATTACGAAGTTGAAATAATTTTAAGAAACTTGATTTTTACTGAATTTATTAATGTAGTCATCGGGTACAGAGTACGTACTCAGTGACCGAGAGAGAGAGAGAGAGAGAGAGAGAGAGAGAGAGAGAGAGAGAGAGAGAGAGAGAGAGAGAGAGAGAGAGAGAGAGAGAGAGAGAGAGAGAGAGAGAGAGAGAGAGAGAGAGAGAGAGAAAAAAAATCCAATGCCTGTTCATTGGCTGGGATGAAGATAGCTCACAGAAGACTATTACTTATATTGGTGAAAGTCGGAGTGCAGACGAGAAAAGAGAAAGTGAAAATGAAAGAAAAAAAGAATTGGTGAACATGAATATACAAAATAGAATAAAAAAAAAAGTGTGAGGAAAAAGTTAGAATCACTGATAAATCCTCATTCTTAAGACTCACTAAATAACTTCCTAACTAAAGGCAATAGACAAGGAAGGAAACGTGAGGCGAACGGAAAACTAGCAAGAGCTGAAGGAAAATAAATGTGGCATAAGATAGTGTCGAGGAACCAGCCTCTGAGACTTGTTAACTAGACCTGAATGACAAGACGGCGGGGGAAGCTGCAAGAAAACTTTAAAATATTCAGGAGGTTGTGGACAGGTGCGCAAAAATGGACGAGATATAAGATCAAGTCGAAGAAGAAGAAGAAGAAGAAGAAGAAGAAAAGAAAAAAAGAAAAGAAGAAAAAGAAGAAAAAGAAGACAAAGAAGAAGAAGAAGAAGAAGAAAGTCTCTTAATGCAGCGAAAAGAAAGGGTAGGAAGGAAAACCAACTAACCTCACAGGTGCTGCTTGCAAGATTCCAGGGGTGGGACAGGATGGGGCGGGGCTGGATGGGGCGGGGCGGCTTAGGGTGTGCAGGTAATAATAGTAATAATTTTGTTCCGAGTATTCCTTGCACCGACTCTTTTTTGTTGGCTGAGGATTCATGGAGGAAATATAGACTTTGTAAGAAAAGCTCTATTGTGTGTGTGTGTGTGGTGGGGGAGGGGGGGAAAGAGAGAGAGAGAGAGAGAGAGAGAGAGAGAGAGAGAGAGAGAGAGAGAGAGAGAGAGAGAGAGAGAGAGAGAGAGAGAGAGAGAGAGCGAGCGACGGAAGAACTGCGTGGGTTGGGTCAGAGAGGAGGACAAACAATACTAATTAAAAAGTGAAGGTGTGTGTCATAACTCAGAAGGTAATGCTGGTGGTGCAGGTTAAGGGAAATATTATGGGGACCAGGAAAAAAGGGAAACACAGTGTAAAAAGAAAAGTAAAAAGAAGCAAAAATAGGCTGAAGGGAAGCCAGAGTGCAAGGTTGAAGGATTAACTTGGGGAATTATTATTATTTATTTATTTTTTTTGAGGGAGAAAACAATGTAAGATTAACTTTTTTTTTTTAAT
>JAPQNM010000008.1:4971213-4991213 GCA_029783475.1 Metacarcinus magister
GAGGAGGAAAGTCATGGTTTTATATAAATATATAGTTTTATTTTACTGCATAATTATGAGTCATAGAACAAATATTCTTAATATCATTTATATAGTTTAATTAGGTCCATCAGATGCTGCAATGATATTTCCAATATCTCTAATAGCTTTCGAGAAAATGAGGAGGAAAGTCATGTTTTTATATAAATATATAGTTTTATTTTACTGCGTAATTATGAGTCATAGAACAAATATTCATAATTACAGTTGTACAGTTTAATAAGGTCTATCAGATGCCTCAATGATATTTCCAATATCTCTAATAGCTTTAGAGAAAATGAGGAGGAAAGTCATGTTTTTATATAAATATAAAGTTTTATTTTACTGCGTAATTATTAGTCATAAACCAAATATTCATAATATCAGCTTTACAGTTTAATTAGGTCTATCAGATGCTGCAATGATATTTCCAATATCTCTAATAGCTTTCGAGAAAATGAGGAGGAAAGTCATGTTTTTATATAAATATATAGTTTTATTTTACTGCGTAATTATGAGTCATAGAACATATATTCATAATTACAGTTGTACAGTTTAATTAGGTCTATCAGATACTGCAATGTTATTTCCAATATCTCTTATAGCTTTCGACAAAATGAGGAGGAAAGTCATGTTTTTATATAAATATATAGTTTTATTTTACTGCTTAATTATGAGTCATAGAACTAATATTCATAATGATAGTTGTACAGTTCTATTAGATCTATCAGACGCTGCAATGATATTTCCAATATCTCTAATAGCTTTCGAGAAAATGAGGAAGAAAGTCATGTTTTTATATAAATATAAAGTTTTATTTTACTGCGTAATTATGAGTCATAGAACAAATATTCATAATTACAGTTGTACAGTTTAATTAGGTCTATCAGATGCTGTAATGATATTTCCAATATCTATAATAGCTTTAGAGAAAAAAAGGAGGAAAGTCATGATTTTATATAAATATAAAGTTTTATTTTACTGCTTAATTATGAGTTATAGAACAAATATTCATAATTACAGTTGTACAGTTTAATTAGGCCTATCAGATGCTGCAATTATATTTCCAATATCTCTAATATCTTTCAAGAAAATGAGGAGGAAAGTCATGTTTTTATATAAATATATAGTTTTATTTTACTGCGTAATTATGAGTCGTAGAACAAATATTCATAATATCAGTTGTACAGTTTAATTAGGTCCATCAGATGCTGCAATGATATTTCCAATTTCTCTAATATCTTTCGAGAAAATAAGGAGGAAAGTCATGTTTATATATAAATATATAGTTTTATTTTACTGCGTAATTATTAGTCATAGAACAGATATTCATAATTACAGTTGTACAGTTTAATTAGGTCTATCAGATGCTGCAATGATATTTTCAATATCTCTAATAGCTTTCGAGAAAATGAGGAGGAAAGTCATGTTTTTATAAAAATATATAGATTTATTTTACTGCGTAATTATGTCATACAACAAATATTCATAATATCAGTGTTACAGTTTAATTAGGTCCATCAGATGCTGCAATGATATTTCCAATATCTCTAAAAGCTTTCGAGAAAATGAGGAGGAAAGTCATGTTTTTATATAAATATAAAGTTTTATTTTACTGCGTAATTATGAGTCATAGAACAGATATTCATAATTACAGTTGTACAGTTTAATTAGGTCTATCAGATGCTGCAATGATATTTCCAATATCTCTAATAGCTTTCGAGAAAATGAGGAGGAAACTCATGTTTTTATATAAATATAAAGTTTTATTTTACTGCCTAATTATGAGTCATAGAACAAATATTCATAATTACAGTTGTACAGTTTAATTAGGCCTATCAGATGCTCCAATTATATTTCCAATATCTCTAATAGCTTTCGAGAAAATGAGGAGGAAAATCATGTTTTTATATAAATATATAGTTTTATTTTACTGCGTAATTATGAGTCATAGAAGAAATATTCATAATATCAGTTGTACAGTTTAATTAGGTCCATCAGATGCTGCAATGATATTTCCAATATCTCTAATATCTTTCGAGAAAATGAGGAGGAAATTCATGTTTATATATAAATATATAGTTGTATTTTACTACGTAATTATGAGTCATAGAACAGATATTCATAATTACAGTTGTACAGTTTAATTAGGTCTATCAGATGCTGCAATGATATTTCCAATATCTCTAATAGCTTTCGAGAAAATGAGGAGTAAATTCATGTTTTTATATAAATATATAGTTTTATTTTACTGCGTAATTATGAGTCATAGAAGAAATATTCATAACATCAGTTGTACAGTTTAATTAGGTCTATCAGATGCTGCAATGATATCTCCAATATCTCTAATAGCTTTCGAGAAAATGAGGAGGAAATTCATGTTTTTATATAAATATATAGTTTTATTTTACTGCGTAATTATGAGTCATAGAACAAATATTCATAATATCAGTTTCACAGTTTAATTAGGTCCATCAGATGCTGCAATGATATTTCCAATATCTCTTATAGCTTTCGAGAAAATGAGGAGGAAATTTATGTTTTTATTTAAATATATAGTTTTTTAATTACTGCGTAATTATGAGTCATAGAACAAATATTCATAATTACAGTTGTACAGTTTAATGAGGTCTATCAGATGCTGCAATGATATTTCCAATATCTCTAATAGCTTTCGAGAAAATGAGGAGGAAAGTCATGTTTTTATATAAATATATAGTTTTATTTTACTGCGTAATTATGAGTCATAGAACTAATATTCATATAATGATAGTTGTACAGTTTTATTAGATCTATCAGACGCTGCAATGATATTTCCAATATCTCTAATATCTTGGGAAGACTGGATTCTGTCCCTCCAGAAAGCTCTGCTAAGATCTGTCGGACTATAGTATTAGAGCAAATAGTCATAATGACAGTTGTAGAATTTAATTAGGTCTATCAGATGTTGCAATGATAATTCTAATATCTCTAATAGCTTTCGAGAAAATGGGGAAGAAAGTCATGTTTTTTTTTAAAAAGGATAGTTTAATTTTACTGCGTAACTATTAGTGTTTGAGCAAATATTCATAATGACAGTTGTAGAGTTTAATTAGGTCTATCAGATGCTGCAAATATATTTCAAATATCTCTAATTAGTGGGGCGGATAAAAGAAAAATCATTCAAACTGTGATACAAGCACCACATTCAGCATGGTGGTTCCCAAGGGTCTACTCAGCAAATCTGTCTGACGTGCCACTACAAAATCCAAGATGGCGGTTATTTTTCAAGATAGCCGCCAAAATTATCTTCCGAAGTCATGTTTTCCCATAGAAATGTATGTAATTGATGAATTTGAATGATCTTGGTGTCTAGTTATATGTTTCTGAGGATGTCAGTTCCATTTTTACTACTTTCAGAAGCCTTGAAATATTGTAAATGGTATAAATTGGACATATTAAATAAAATTTGGTGGCCATCTTGGATTTTCAAGTGGCACGTCAGGCAGATTTGCTGAGTGGACCCTTGGGAACCACCATGCCAAAATTAGTGCTTGTATCACATTTTGCACAATTCATGTGATAAATTGCTTTTATCTGCCCCACTAGTGTGAGGGATTGGAGTTGGCGTTGGTGGGCTTTGTTTTGGCGATGCTGGAGCGAATCATAAGGAGGTTGGAGTTCATGTAATTTTGTTCATTCCAAAAACTACCTTAATATTCTCGGCATCTCGGTTTAACAGGTCGTCAAAACTGTAAATAATAAACAACGATGAATTGTAACAATTTAACCACTTCAAGGAGCGAAAGCAGCCGGGGATGCTGGACCTGGTTCCGGCGTTTGTTCAAGAATCGCTCCAATGCAGAGCGTGAAAGAACCTCGGGATGCTGGAGTTGTTTCCGGCGTCTGTTCAAGAGACGACGCCCAGTGACTCGTGAAGAAGACTGGGTGGTCGTGGAGCCTGTGCATGGCACTTGGGAGATGATGGAACTGAAAGACTTTGAAAATAATCAGTTTGTGGAGCTTGCTGAAGAATGCAAGGAAGAGGAGGAAGCGGCTGAACCTATTGGTGAGAAACGAGAGGAAGAGGAACAACCTTTTGTGACTGTTGAAGAGGAATGTGAAGAACAGAAGCAGGCTGTGGAGATGACTAAGGCCGAAGAGGAGGTGACCCTGAAAGAAAGGAATCTGCAGGTATGTCAAGAGGAGGACGGCGACGATTGGACTTTTGTCAATCGAAAAGCAAAGAAAAAGAATCGCAAGGTTTTGATGATTTGTGATGAGAAGACGGAAGAAGTGAAGGCAGAGAAAGTGAAGGAGGTGAAGGCCATTAAAGGCAAGGCTCAGAAGGCAAAGCAAAATCCACCATCGAAGCTTGCTCGTGTGGCTAAGGATGAGCAGAGTGTGCGGCAGTCTTGGAAGGAAGACGAGGTGAAGGTGTTTGTGGAGGTGGCGCCCAAGATGCGGCGCCACGTGGTGGGTCCTCGCGGTGACACCCTCCGAGCCCTGCAGCAGGAGCACCGCGGCGTGCGCGTGACAGTGCCGCTGCCGCACGACTTGCAGACCTCCACCGTAATGTTGGAGGGACCCAAGAGTCGTGTGGCAGCTGCCGCGCAGAGTATTAAGAGCTACGTCCAGGGCATCGAGGCCCAGCTGCTGCAGGCGAAGCAGGCACGACAACTTTTAAAGTACAAAGTGTCTCTGCCAGTGACGCCCAACCAGCGGCGTCACGTCATCGGCTGGGGCGGGGAGGGCATCCGCCAGCTGCAGGGGCAGCACCCCCACGTGCGTGTGATGGTGCCTCCCGTCCAAGATACACAGTCGGGGACAGTCACCCTCCAGGGTCCCCGCGACCAAGTGGACGCAGCCGCGCGTGACCTCATTGCCCGTCTGGAGGCCATGAAGGCTCGGCCACGCAGTGCCAGGAAGTCTTCCACTAAGAACCCCTCAAAGGGTACCACTAAGGGCACCGCCCATTGAGGTGACGGATGTTAATTGCTTGCCACGATATGATACTGTCAAGGAACTTCATGCAACTCAGCATACGAAGCACCAGGAAAAGCTCTAGCTGTTATGATAAAAATACGTTTCATATAGTTTACCATTTTTTGTTGAGCTTAATGGATAAAATGTAAAAAGAAACTATTTATTTGATAAAGGAGAGGAAAGACATTTTAGAGCACAAGTCCTTTAGTTAAAGTATTTATTTGACCATATTGTCATGCTCTCATGGAAAAATAATAAAAAAGTGACTATAAAACTATTATGTTTGATTGATGTCCCTATTTGATCATGTGTTGCAGTAGATGAAAGTATATAATATTATATTTCTAACTTGGTAGTGTGACTGCTTTTATCACCTGTATTGACGAACAGTGTTTGGGTGGGTGTACTTCTCTTCTATGGGTACTAGGGACTAGGTACTAGGGACTAAGTGAGAGGAGTGTATATGTATGTGTGCATGGGTGTGTATGTATGTGTGCATGGGTGTGTACGTACATAAAAATATTGTAGATAATAAAAATTGTAGATGCAAATCAAAGCTATAAGGAGACAGAAATCCAAGTCAGATGGAGGAGGTCAGGTCATGTGTTGTATATTAGCAAAGGACACAAGCCTGTGGACGCGGCAGTAGCAGGTGTGTGTCTCGTATTGGCGTGAGGATGAGGCGCCGGGAGGGTGATGCCGGGGGCTGGCGGCGCCGCACCACAATGCTCCCTCATGACGCTGTTGTCTGTCGCTCCACCTTCCCCTTTCTCTGCGACACGACTTCTGGAGTGAAAGGCAGAGGAGGGCAGCGACACAAGGACCCGAGGGACAGATGTACAAGAAGATGCAGAACAACCGTAATGACTCTGAAAGGGCGGGTCTGGGCGCCACCCGGACTGTTCCTCGCGCCTTTCAGCATGTCAGACGAGCAATGGGGAAGCAATGAAAGGGGCGGCGGGAGGACACAGGGCACAGAGTAGGGGCGGGGCGGGGGAGGCGGGGGCGGCGGTGATGACTCCACATGTCGAGCCGCGAACAATGGATGCAGAAGACCGACTCGTGATTAGCTCGTATCACCCAAACAACCTGCTCACTCAATGGCACCCGCTCATGTGGTGGTGGTGGTGGTGGTGGGGGTTGTTGTTGTTGTTGTTGTAAATGATAATGATGAGGAGGAGGAGGATGATAATGATGATGATGATGGTGGTAGTGATGGTGATGTTATTAGTGTTGTTGTTGTTGTTGTTGCTGCTTTTTTTTTTCTTCTTCTTATTCCTCCTCCTCTTTTTTTTTATTCTTCTTCTTCTACTTCTGCATTCATTTATTACACATCAATCATTATCCGAACATATAACACAGCCTTCAATAACTTTTATTTACTCATAACTTTAAAAAAAGGAAACATTTTAGTCCCTCTATTACAAAATTTAATGTTATTGCATAGCTGCTTCAGGCATAACCACTGTTGCCAGATAAGTCATTAGTGCATAGGTATTTTTAGGCGTAGTGGACAGTGTTGCCATGACCTTCTATTCAGGAATGGGTAGTGGTAGGCTCTGGGCTGAGGGCGTGGCTTCAGGCGGTGGGGTTCAGGCGACCAGATCACCAATAATGTCATTAATGTATTCATAATATAATCACGCATCGTCAATAACGTCATCAAAATTCCTTGTTTAATAATCCTTTTAATGTGACTGCCGTGGCTCGGACGCGGCTCGGGTGACGGCGGGGCGGAAGCGAGGAGGCAGGAATAGTTGATGATTAAGTTGGTGTACGTACATACATACATACATATTAACATGCATTATTGGATAGAGAAAGATACGATCACCCTTGCCTCGCTCCCTCCCCTTTCATCACACACACACACACACACACACACACACACACACACACACACACACACACACACACACACACACACACACACACACACACACAGCCTTCTCCAGTAACCAGAGCAAGGCCACGCTGAATATTCTCTATATATTTTGTGGGAGTTGTAAATGCAAGTAATAATTTAGGATAATGTAAAGCTGGCCGCTGGTTCACACGACACACGAAGCGGCGGGGCACGCACGCCATCCGCTCACCTATTTCATTAACGAAGCCAGACTCTACCTTGTCACTCCTCCTCGCCTCCAGGACTTCCCTTTCCTCCTAGTCTTCTATTCCATTACAATTCCTCTTCCTTCTCTGGTCTTTTTCCCCTCAGCATCCACCTCCACAACCTTCTCCTCCTCATCCTCATAGTACTCTTACTGATGATGATAATACTTCTAATACTAATACTACTAATACTACTAATACTAATACTAACAACACTAATATTTCCATATCAGTAAACATAAACAGACCACCATTAGTGTGTTTAGTTGTACCTTTGTTTGGTGGTGACGTGAGGATGTAGGAGGGTGTGCCATGAGGCATGAGACTCTGACATGACCCTTGGCGACGTGTCCAGCCTCACCCACTGTCCGGCACGCACCTAAACCACCACCACCACCACCACCACCACCGTCAGTAGCAGGAGGCACAGCAGCAGCAGCAGCAGCCACATTCCCGAGTGTTTTCCTGCTGTCCTCTACATTACAGTAATTAGAGAAGCGCCAGTGCAGTGCCTCTACCCTGGTCCTCCTGCACGCGCCACTCTCCTCTCCTTCATCCTCTCCTCCTCTCCTCTCTTCCTCTCCTCCCCTCCCTCCCTCGGCAAAGGTGAAGAGGGAAAAGAAAAACAAAAGTTAATATCCTCTGTCTTTCTCAGCTCCATTTTTTATTAACTCATTTTTGCTACTCGTCAGGAAATGTAAGAGAGAGAGAGAGAGAGAGAGAGAGAGAGAGAGAGAGAGAGAGAGAGAGAGAGAGAGAGAGAGAGAGAGAGAGAGAGAGAGAGAGAGAGAGAGAGAGAGAGAGAGAGAGAGAGAGAGAGAGAGAGAGAGAGAGAGAGAGAGAGAGAGAGAGAACGAAAGAAAACAAGGGAGAAACCGGATGAATAATTGGCTGGTGGGGGAGAAATGTTTATAATGAAGCGGGTCAATGGGATGATTAGATGAATGGAGCTAAAAATGGAGGGAAACGGCGTAATGGTCAATAAAGGATGTATTAAATGTATTCGCATGTATTTATCGAGTTAAAACCCTAATTGTGCATACCCAAATACATCACCGGATAGTGTTGTTGTTGCTGTTGTTGTTGTCGTTGTTGTTGTTGTTGTTGTTGTTGTCGTTGTTGTTGTTGTTGTTGTTGTTGTTGTTGTTGTTGTTGTTGTTTTAATAGTACAAGTCTTGCCTCACAACACACACACACACACACACACACACACACACACACACACACACACACACACACACACATACACACACACACACACACACACACACACACACACACACACACACACACACACACACATGACATTATCCAGTCTTCGGAGGAACATAACTTTTCTTCACCGCTTCCTAGGGTGAGTGAGGGACCCCAGGGTGTGCGAGGTGCCCCTAGAGGCTGCCTTGTTCAAAGAGGGGATAAGGGGGAGAGAGAGAGAGAGAGAGAGAGAGAGAGAGAGAGAGAGAAGAGAGAGAGAGAGAGAGAGAGAGAGAGAGAGAGAGAGAGAGAGAGAGAGAGAGAGAGTACCTAAATATCCACTCTGAAGTGTCCCCCGAAAATTGGTTTGCCTCGCCAAGATACGTGACTTCATTCTTCCTTTAATTTTCCTTCCCATTCCTTCCTTTCTTACTCTTTCCTCTGCTACTTTTTCACCTTGTTTCCCTTCCTTCTCTTTCTTTCCGTTTATTTTTCTTCCATTCAGTTTTGTTCCTTTTCCTTTCTTTTCTTTATCTTTCAATCCGTTACTTTTCCCTATGTTTCCTTTCCTTTTTTTCCTTTTCTTTTACTTATCATCCCTCCCTTCTCTCCTTTCCTTAAGTTTCCTTCCTAACCCTCCTTCTCTAATCTTCCTTTCCCTTTACTTTCCTCCCTCCTTTCCACCCTCTCTTCTCTTTCTACACTATGAGGAACAGAAATCAGGTATGTCTTTTCCGTCCTTTCCTTCATCCTTACTGCTGCTTCTTCTGAGTCTACCTTAAGGACTTCAATCTCGCCTCCCCGCCTCCCAGCGCGTCAGCATAGAAGGACAGGCTAAAGGTAGATGACAAGGCGTGGAAGACTTGGTATGGTGTAATGCGCCTTAATGTCCATATTACGTTGTTATTAAGGTCTGTAATTCCACTTTCTCCTCTATAATGCGTCGCCAGGTATAGAAGGAAGGTGTATGGTAGGTGTATGGTAGGTCTCTCCCCATAGATCACCAGGTATGGGAGTGAAGAGTATGGTAACTTTAGGCCTAGTAAGTAATGAGTTAGGAAAGTATGGTAGTAGTAGTAGATAAGAGGTATGATAAGGTATGTGATGATGTGATGATCCTCTCCCATGAATGCACAAAGTATGGGAGTATGGTAGCCTTCCCTCTCATGGTTGTATGGTAGTTGGTATGGCGTATAGTAACCTTCCGTCCCATAGTAGTGAGGTAGGATTCGCTGGTTACGCCCTCCCTCCCACCATTACGTTGTCAGGTATGGTAGCGTCGCCGAGGGAGGTCCACCATACCCACCATGATTGGCAATAAGCGCATCTCCATTATCTCGTTCTGATTTTATTCGTGCAGCCAATACTTTGTCGTTTAGCTCATTAGCGGAGGCACGTCGCCACCCTCCTTCATCCGAGTCTCATCAATGCTGTTTATAAATCACTGATGAAATTCCAATACCGGTGTTTGGAAACATGTTTAGATCTGATGGAGGGTCGAGATAGGGAAGGGAAAGGAAGCTGTAGTGTAATTATAAGTGTTTTTGTTTTCGTGATGTAAAGGAGAGTTATTCCTTTTTATGTTTTTATATGTTATTTATATGTTGTATGTCTGTTCTGGTGGTGGTCTTAGTACGACGAACGTATATTATATTATGTTTTGAAACTTAATAATGCAATGTTTTATCTTACTTTATATTAGGCTCGTACAAAAAAACGTGAGTAAATTTATTCAAAAAACCACTGGGATGACTTTTCACCTCCCTCAGAAAAAAAGGAATAAAAAGAAGAGGGGATCCGTGGGAGAGGAAAAAAGGACAATAGGTTGATCTTAATTTCATAAAACTCCTGCAGCGGCTGGTGGCGTCAATATCCAGTAATTCCCTCTGGTATTCAAAGTGGGTCCCTCCTCGCTATCTAGCCGCTACACCGTCTGCTGAATACCGAAGAAAATGGGACCATAAAAAGTATTAGTTTTGGTATTCATGTTCTTTATGGAGCGGCAGCGGAACCTCCATTGTGGCGCGCACGACGACCCTCACAATACTGTTATGGTTGGCCCTGGGGATTGCACCTCCTCCTCCTCCACCTCCACCACCACCACCACCACCACCACTGCTCCCTCCAACACTACCCATACCTGATTCTCTTTATTACTGTTGCTTCCACTCTTATGACTACCCCCTCAACCACTTTTATGTCACTTTTCTTTCCACCATTACTACTTCTACCATTACTTGCAACACCATTAACTAGCATTAACTACCTTCACTACATCTTCCACCACCGGTAGTTGTATTATCCACCACCACCACCACCACCACCACCACCACTATAGTCACTACCACACCACCATTCCTTGCCCCACCCACCACCCACCCACCCTCGAACGCCCCCATCCCCCTCCTCCTCGTCCTCCTGCTACCAGCCCCGCCCACTCCCTCTCGCCTTTCAGCCCTAGAAATTTCAAAAGAAGAAAAGCAAGGTAACAGAGAAAAAGAGAGAGAGAGAGAGAGAGAGAGAGAGAGAGAGAGAGAGAGAGAGAGAGAGAGAGAGAGAGAGAGAGAGAGAGAGAGATTGTGTCTATGGTGTTTCACTCTATTTTTCTCTCTTTTTCTCTTCTTTTAATTTCGTTTATCCCACACATTCTTTATCGCATGTATTTGTAAGTAGTTTTTCGTAATAGTCACCACACTTCGCTCGGGACGGTCACCACACACCATACCTCACCTTGGTCACCTCCGCGCCCCACCTGTGTGCCCCGGCGGACCTGCGGGCGGGGAGCACCTTGCGAGGGATGCTGGTTCGATACAGAAGACCTCATCTCATCCTCCTTCGAGTTGGTATGAATCCACACACAGTGAAGAGAGAGAAGCACATCCCGTCATTGCAACACTAAACACCCACACGGTTCTTCGTTTGCAAAAAGGAAAAAATAAGAAAAAAAAAACGCCGCGCCCGTGAACAATAATTATAAAAACCTCCCCATCAAAGATCGAGTTGGTAAATCTTCCAAAAGACTTTAGTCCGTAGTCCTCCTGGGCCGCCATTACAGTAAGCCGGTTAACTGTCTCCAAATACGTCTTGACATTTTCAAGTCGCGCCCTTCACGACGATGCTGAGACGTGATGGAGTGGCGGCGCCCTTCACCATCCCCCTGCAACCCCTCTTGACGTGCATCCCCAGCAGTATCAAGCAGAAAGTAGTAGTGTTAAAGGAGCAGGAGGCTGTGTTCTGTGTACTGAGGTTGGGCAGGAGGAGGGGCAGCAGGCAGGCGCTCAGAATTCAAAGGAACACAACGGGGATTAAATGACGCATTTTACCGCGCTGCAAAAGTATCACTGGCGGTGGAAAAATAAAGATGTGGCGAGGGGACTGTCGGTGTGTTCCAACGCCTCCACCGGCCTCGACTTCGGCTGTACTGTAGTCCTGAAACTCGACTCAATACTAAACTCGCCTCACGTTTAATCCCCCCACCCCCCAAAAAAAGAGCCTCGGTATTATCTAAACATCAACATACATATATACGAAAAAAAACAAAAGAGCATCATTGCCTCTGGACGCTGTAAACATTATGCAGTATCAGTGGTGCTTCGTTTTGCTGTATAATCATTAATATATAAACCATGTGGTCCTGCCCGAGAGAGAGAGAGAGAGAGAGAGAGAGAGAGAGAGAGAGAGAGAGAGAGAGAGAGAGAGAGAGAGAGAGAGAATATCAGATGAAAATGTAAATGTCGCTGAGCCTCAGGTGGTGGAGTGAAGCGTGATGAGGAGGCCGAGGGAGGCAGGGGAGTAGCACACCTTCCTGGGGGCCTCGCTGGGGAGTGTGGTGCAGGTGTTAAGGGCGGAGACACATATTTTTCATAAACCTTGTGTATTTCTTCTCTCTCTCTCTCTCTCTCTCTCTCTCTCTCTCTCTCTCTCTCTCTCTCTCTCTCTCTCTCTCTCTCTCTCTCTCTCTCTCTCTCTCTCTCTCTCTCTCTCTCTCTCTCTCTCCTCCTTCGTTTAATCTTAATTCCTCCTCCTCCCCATCCCCTCTCCTCCCCCCTTTACAATATTCCTTCCTCGCATTCCCCTCCCTTTCATTCCCCTCGGCGCAGCCTCCCACGTTAATCTGTTACCCCTTCTTTCCTTTACCCCATCATCATTCTCACCTTCCATCACTCCTCTTACCTTCCATCTCCTCTCCTTCCCTCCCCAGCCTCCCCTTCCCTTCCCCTCATGGCCTCGACACCAACGAGATCATGAGGTGTAGGGGACGTTGGGGAGGGGGTGTTGGGGGGAGGGGGGTTGGGGGATGTAGGTTGTGAAGACGAACACGCGCGAGTCATTTTTTACGATCCAACGTCGACCTGTGAGTGAGTGGCTCGCTCGCTTTATGTCACTCAGGACGGGAACGCTGATGCTGTAACCAATAGCCATAAAGAATAATTTAGAAGCTCTATAAATGTTACTCCTCGTCGTAGTCATCGTCCTCGTCCTCGTCCTCGTTCTCGTCGTCCTCCACCTCCATCTCCACTTCCTCCTCCTCCTCCTCCTCCTCCTCTTCCCCAACCCGCTAATAAATTGATATATCAATTCAGATAAAGTGGACAACGTCTAATATTTCCGCCCTAATTAGTAATACGACCCACTCGGGCTCTCCAGTGGATTAGGGCTTCTTGGCGGAGGTAAATTTTGGTCTTATGAATGAAGCTCACAAAGACGGTTTTACTCTTTTTTTGGTGGCGGTGAAGTGTCTTATACCGATCTCGAATTTTTTAAATATGCGTAATGGGAGAGTGGGAAGAGGGTAACACCAAAGTCAACACTGTCTTCATTAGCTTAGAGTGGTTTTTATTACGGACTTATAACGTGGAGAATATTGGAACGTGACGCCCAGCTGAGGCTACACTCCTTTCAATTATATTTTTTTGCCGTCCCGTGTATTCATATAATTTGTGAAGATGGATATTTTGCGGCGGTGTTCCCTCCCGCTCTGTGTTTTTACTTTTGCTCATAATGGAAGAGAAGATCCACTTTCCCGTCTCTCTCGCCGCCAGAAGACTCCCTGCATCGCCTGGAGGCACGGCGCGCGGGAATGCTGGCCGTCACTTTTTAGTCATTAATTATAATTCGATACAGAAGCCTTGGCGGGAAGGGATGCCACGCCCGCCCACGACAGGTAGAGTTACGAACCTCTCCCGCCCACGCCCCCCTCCCGCCCGCGCCCCCCTCCCCTCTAACTCCTTCCTCCTACTACTACTCCTCTTTCTTCAAACAAACACATTCGTCGCTTCTACACGTATACTGTTTTACACACACACACACACACACACACACACACACACACACACACACACACACACACACACACACACACACACACACACACACACACACACACACACACACACACACACACTTTAGAATATAGCCCGACAGTTCTCCTTTGTGTGAGTTCTTTCTCGTCCCTTCTTAATGGTCCGGAGAATAATGGAAGCCTCGGTACTGGCCTGAGTTGATGTCTTTAGTGACGCGTCCTCAACTCCGGGGTACAAGTCGTCCTCCTCCGCAGCTCACTCAACACGCCTCCAGGAAGGAAGAAAACGGTGAACCCCCAGTAAGCGAGAAAAAGTATTTACATTCATCTTTTTTAGTAAATGTAAATACATGAAAAGTTTAGATTTAGAAAACGTTCGAACTGACTCTAATTCTATTCTCACTTCAGTCATAGTTTTAAGCCGCTATGTTATGGCCACTTAATATAGAAAAATAAAAGTTATCTCATAGGAAAGGTTGAAAAGGGAACATGATTTGGTTCATTAGAGTTGTTATCTTACCTTTAAGTTAAATGTAATGGTGAGAATTAAGGATTGGTATGAAATGCTGGTCATATATTCCAAAAAATAGTCTGATGTAACATGAACTTCTTATAAAGATGACTATAGGAGCTTTGATATAATTTTTTGTGCTGATTGTGTATGTATGGCTGTGTACTAACAAGGAACAATTTGGACATGCAGGAGGTGACGCAGAGTGAGGCAGGACAGCAATAGAAATTAACTTGTTTTGTGTTAAATTGTTTGATGTAACATGAACTTCCTATAAAAGATGACTATAGGAGTAGTGATATAATGTCATGATGGTTGTGTTTACCTCGTCACGTATCTTGTGTTAATTGCGTTATACCCTGTGATTGTGATGCATTTATTTACTATTATGATATATACCAACAGCAAACTTTCATAGTAGAAGAGTTATTTGCATTCATCGCTTTTACATAAACACAGCACACTTGAAATTGTTGCCAGTGTGTGTGTGTGTGTGTGTGTGTGTGTGTGTGTGTGTGTGTGTGTGTGTGTGTGTGTGTGTGTGTGTGTGTGTGTGTGTGTGTGTCAAGACATTACTATTTTGCATGGTGTCTAACTGTGCATTGAACAGCAACAATAATAATAATAATAATAATAATAATAATAATAATAATAATAATAATAATAATAATAATAACAATAATAATGATAATAATAATAATAATAATAATAATAATAATAATAATAACAATAATAATGATAATAATAATAATAATAATAATAATAATAATAATAATAATAATAATAATAATAATAATAACAACAACACTAATTATAAGGCTTGTCTATCTGAGAGTCAGTCATCATTTGTCATCAAGATTGCTTCATCAAACAGTAGTCTCTTCTTCGCCTTCCTCAGTATAATCACACAGTCTTGCCCCTCCAGCCTCCCTCTCGTCCTCTCGCAGCAGTGATATGGCTGAATTCTGGTGTCCCCCGTTGAGGTAATCATAAAGAACAAATTTTCGGAGCCTCTGATCTTACATTTTCCTCTCTCTCTTTCTCTCTCTTTTTTTGGATGACATTTTTCCCCTCGCACCAGACTGATGTGGTTTATGCTCCGTGCCGCTGGAGATCCTGCCGTTGATATACTGGGCCGAGGGAGGGCCGGGGAGTGAGAGGAAGTGGGGTGTTGGTGTTATATACGCGAGCAGCCAGCGCGTGCACCGACAACATAGACCACCTCTTTCATTTTGTTCCCTGCGCACCCGCCTCCCAGTCCATCCTCACATCCCCCCGACACGACAGCCGCATCCACTGCATCCTCCCACGCGAATCTCAGCCTTACGTGATGTGGATGCAAGGTGGTTTTTCCTGCGGTGTTGAGTTGCGTATCTGTCTGCAGCAACCTGTCGAGGAAGACTATAAGAGAGGGACCAGCACTGCCCGTCACTAATTTGATCCTTGCTGATGACTGGGGACGCTTGGTATAGAAGGAGGTTTGGCCAGATTGCATTATCGCGGTAAATCATTTACAAATGCATAGAAAACTAGGATAGACTTTTATTTTCATGTTATTTACACGAACACGGGCGTTATGGACTCTATTTTTTTTTCTTTCTCCACACACACACACACACACACACACACACACACACACACACACACACACACACACACACACACACACACACACACACACACACACACACACACACACACACACTCAACGTTCTTTCAGTTTATTTAAAGTATAGTTTCTAGGATAATGTTCAGCGCCGAGGAGTAGGATAAGATGATGTAGGAAATATAAACAAGTCCACTTCGAGGTAAAATAGTTAGCCCCTTAATGCCACCTCCTGAAGAAGGGCTGACGAAGAGGCCGAGTACACACGCCCCTCAGGTAAGCTTTCCCCGCCGGCGCAAGTTACTCGTGATGAACACTGACGTTGAGAGGACATGTTACCGGAAAGAAGAGATGCTAGGCAGAGTACACACCTTCCAACCCCCGCCCCCCCGCCCCCCTATGCACCATAACCCCTCTGTAACACTCCTCTCCCCTTATCACTCCCCTCTTTCCTCCCCTCACCCCTCCTACACCCTCATTGCTGCCTTTTCCTTAATTTCCTTCTATTACTCTCCGTTTCTAAATTCTTTGCCTTCGTCACATTCCCTCTGCCTCCCTAGCGTCTTCATCCCCTCATTGCCCCTCCCTTCTCCCCTCCACACCCTTGCCACAATATTACAGAGGGGAGTCTCGTTTCCAGCATTCGGAATATACTTCATTCAATTTGGTTCCCCTCAATGCGGCGGAGAAACCACGTCAAGGGATTTGGATGATTAAGTAATTGTTTCCTTACGACTGTTAAGTGCCAGTTAGAGCAGTAAAGGTGTGCTTCCTGGTGTCGTAAAGCTGGGTAGGCCTAGTGGTGGTAGTAGTGGTAGTAGTAGTGGTGGTTGTAGTGGTAGTAGTAGTGGTGGTTGTAGTGGTAGTAGTAGTGGTGGTAGTAGTGGTGGTTGTAGTGATAGTAGTAGTGGTAGTAATAGTGGTAGAAGTGGTGGTAGCTGTAGTGGTAGTAGTAGTGGTAGTAGTAGTGGTAGTAGTTGTGGTAGAAGTGGTGGTAGTAGTAGTAGTAGTAGTGGTGGTGGTGGTGGTGGTTGAAATGCATGTTTTCCCTTTACTAATATTGGTCATTTGTGAAATATAAACAAGAATTATTGAACACCTTAAACTTTTGAATAGATACCCATAAAAGAGTTTGAATATTGATTAGAAAGTTATATAGATGGATTTACAAGACTTAAGACGATCATTTTGGGGATAAGGATGTGTATAGTATTGTTCTGTTGTGTTCTGTTCTTCTTGTATTCCTGTCTCTACCTTTGTTTTCTCTTCTTGTCTTTGTCTTCTGTATTTGTTCTCAACTGCTGACATTACCAAAACGAAAATGGGAAAGAAAGAAAAATAAAGAAACGTATGAATCAGTATAATGCAGATGAAAGAAAAAAGGATAAATATACAGAAAAAAAAACAAGTGATAAATTAATAGAATATCAAAAGAAAGAATAAGAATGAAATATCGTAGAATCAAAGTGAATATTGAAGGAAGAAAAAAATACTGGAAACTTGAAGGGAAATATTGAGTGAATGCCAAAAAAAAAGATAAAGAACAAATAGTATATAAGAGAAGAAAGTTGTGTACCGTGAAATGCAAATAAAGAGAAAGATAATATAGAGTAAAATGAGACATAAAAGAATAGAAGAAAGAAGAAAAGAAAAAAAAAGGGAGAGGAAAGAAGGGGCAGAAAGGAGAACGCAAAACGAACAACAAAGGAAAAACAAAAACAAAAAAAACATAAAAGAAATCTCAACGCGAGACAGAGAAGACAAGACAAAATAAAAACGAAGAAAAAACAAAACAAAAAAAAACACCAAAACAACAACAACAGAAAAAGGACATAAGCACGAACCAGTATAAAAAAGAAAGAAAAAAACATAAAAAGAAAAAAAAAACAGGAGAACGAGGAGGAAGACGAGGACATAAGAAGGGAAAGAGAGGACAAGAGGACAAGAGGGAGAGACAGGAGGGTGGACGTGCTGGTGTCTCGTCCCAGGGCTGCCCACCTGAGCCCCGGGGATCACCTGCTTCGTGTTTACTCCCGCACCGGCAGGTAAGGCCCCCACCTGGATCCCCTCAGGCCAGGACGCACTACATAAAGTGGGTCACGTGGGGCGGACAGCAGCGCCAATGAAACCAGGAAGAGGGATGATATAAGGTTCGTAAAATGACCTTAGTTAAAGAAATAAAGAGAGAGAGAGAGAGAGAGAGAGAGAGAGAGAGAGAGAGAGAGAGAGAGAGAGAGAGAGAGAGAGAGAGAGAGAATAAGAAGGGCAGTGGAATGAAGAAGGAAGACGAGGGAGGAGTAGGAGGAGGAGGAGGGAGACCAGCCAAGGCTTTACCCGGAATACAACAGATTTTTCTTGCTGCGAGAGAGTGATATTTCTCGGAAACAATGGAGTCTATCCCCTAATGCAGAGCGTCAAAAGAAATGAGCATCAAAAACCTACTTACTTCCTAAAACAAATGAACATCGTGCGAGTGACACCAGGTGAAGGGAGGGATTCACAGCGGAACAATGAAGAAGACAGAAAGACGATACGCCTCCTGTTCTACGAGACTCGGATCCTTTCTCCTTTCCCCGGCAAGACAATGGAGACTGATCAGAGAGAGTTTGCTATGCGTCCTATTAAAGGGAAGTGATCTTTTGTGGGGACGAACGTATGTCTAGGAACTGCGTATTAAGAATTGTACACCAGAACTCACGATTCACGAACCAATGATCTTATATGGATTGCGTGACTGACTGACTGACTGACCGAATGAAGATCTTGAGAATATACCTCATTTCACCGATTCACTCACTCACTCACTCACTCATTCTCACTTGTAGGCGTGTAGTATATTTATTTCAACACGCACATGGAAAACGCAACGCAGAAAACATTAATGAAAACGGGTTGGTGGGTGGGAGTTGGGAGGCGGAATAATGGCGGTGGTGATGGAAAAGCAATCTAGGCGCGTGCTATCCTGTCCAAACTCGCATCCACCCTTTTGTCCTCCACCGCTGTCTGGTACCAGGTTTTCATGCACATGTATTATCATAATGTACTCCGAGGAAGGAACAACCCACTAGGCCTTTTGTCTGTGTCTTCCGAGGTCCACGATTCTATGTCACAGCTCGTCATGTTTTTTTTATTCTCTGTGACGAAGTGTTTCAGGAAGACCTGTTTATTTCTGGATGTACTACCACCTCCACCTCTTGCTTCCGTTCCTCCTCCTCTTACTCCTTTTTTCCTCTTCCTCTTTCTCTTTTTGTCTCTCTTCCTCCTTCTCTGTCTTCCCATTTTTCCATTCCTCTCTAAAGATTGTATGAATGTGGAAAATAGTGAGAATTAAAGATGATCTCATTACCCAACAAATATATGTAATTCTCTTGTTTCTATGTTTGTTCTTACATATTTCGCCTTCATTAACCTCTCCTTATTATATCTATGCTTTCTCCATTTCACCAATACAATCCTATGTATCATCTTTCATTATCCACACATACATTTCACCATTTTCCTTCATGTCATCATCTCGTATACCTAATCTTACACTATTTACTGTCCAACTATACATTATTCTTTCTAACACATCCTCAATATACACTCCGTGACTGTCTCCTCTGTCACCCTGTCTTCTTTCCACCCTCATTCACTCACCCTTGTCTATGCACCCTCCTCCCTCCCTACCTCTTATCGCCCTCAACTCAGCCTTCCCGTGTTTGTTCTTCGTGTTGAAAAATAGGGGCGAATATTTGGTCTCTGAGCCCCCAATGGAGGGTCGTAGCGGCAGTCAAGGCGTTAATGGTGGAGGGTAAGTAAGGGTGGGAATGGAAACTTTAGATGCTGTTCTAGACGGGCGAGTGAGAAAGGAGTGAATTATTAGTGTGGTTGGAACAGTGGGTTATAAAAGTTGGTAAGAAATTGTTTTTTACGTTCGTTTTATGTTTTAGTGAGAGAGAGATTGTGTTTTTTCTTTCTTATGATTAAAAAAAATTAACTTCAATGCTTCAACGTAACATTTTGTGATCTTAACCATATCATTTTATTACGTAGTAGCTTTTACGTGTCCTTTTCCTTACTCTTGTTTTATATTTTTGAAGCTCATGGTCAATCTCCTCTTCATGAAAAAGCAATTATCTTCTTATTTATCATCCTAATAGCGTGCCTTTGTCCTATTTTATTGTTCATTCCCCCTTGTAGTTGCAAAATCTTAAGTCCCCCGTCCCTACCTGACTGCCATTTTCAATCTGACAGAGGTGGTGTAGGAGGTCTTCGGGTCTGACCTTCGGCGACCCTGACAAGAGGAAGTG